>MU179416.1:20901-59196 GCA_016767475.1 Suillus weaverae | reverse complement strand
CCTGCAATTTCGATACGATGTCCGCCACCGGGTAAAGGGCAGCGAAAACGACAAGTTGGCTCAAAGACGTAACCCCAGCTTTTATCGTAGCTTTTAAAGACAATGAGTCTCAAAGCAGACCGGTGGCAAAATTAACAGACCAATGTGATCTGGAGTAAATGCATAGAATCCATTGTTTTTGAGTGTGATGAGGCGTTTATTGACGATAATACAAAACACCAAGTATGCACTTGCTATGAGCGGAAGTGCCAACAATTTCGCGACTGCCAACACCTTTTCCGTAAGGCTGAGAACCTGCTGTTTATACTCGAAAGTTCGGTGGTTGCGCTCGCGCAATGAGGAGTCTTGCCATCGGTTAGGCGACAGGCGAGGCATGTCTTGATGCAAGAGTGGTATCTCGATACCAGGAGCACGGTTCGGTGTGAGTCTTTGTGTAGGAGAGAAAGAGTCCACTGGCTCATAGTTGTCCATGGTGACGGAAGGAGCAAAGATGAGAGTTCGAGTTCAAAACTGCTGAATCAACAGATCGATGCAAGTATCGTATCAGGCCATCGGACATCGTGGGGCACACGCCGTAACAGTATATCTCGGATAACGCAAGGATGAATTACCACATCGGAATCAATATGATATTCTGGCATGATGCACTGCCACCGGAAAAGTAACGTCGTGGTCAACTGCAGAACATGACGATATTAGCAGCCTGATTCGCCTATCATCGATTGATGGTTGAGCAGTTTGGAAAGCCTGAGGAACTGATAGGCCACCGACAGCCGGTAGTTTCCATAGGATCCGAGTCACTGCAACCATACTTGCCTTTTTCGGTGACAGTATGAGGGTCTTCATGTCGTCACTTACAAGTATATCAATAGCGTATTCTCATCACTGTTTATTACGAACAGTGATACGTTGAACTTTACCAGCTCACATGATGCAGGACTTGGCAGGGCACCCGTGGTTTGCGACACCGCCGTAGACTGCCATCTTCGACGAAGGCTTGTCTGTGCATTGCATCAAAAAGCTTTACCATAAAATATTGCCAGGACCAGAAGTGGTAAAGTTGGTAGACTCTGGATCATCTTTTGGAATTTTCCTTGGATCGAATTCTTGCGGGGATCAAGCCTCTTTTTCAGCTAAGATGAGTCGCGTTTGTGTGATAGGTTTAGTCGGGCTTTCAGCGCTCTCCCTCTCAGCAAATGCGACCTGTGAGTAGCACTTTTGCTGGAACTCTGGCAGCGATGCGAGGCTGAAACGTTTCTCATTTCCGTTTAGCATGGGCAGCTTTACCTATGAGGGTCCTGCGATCCCTTATCGAAGCCGATGCTGTCTTCAATGGTCCCACAGTTTCAACGTACTTTGGTACACCTCCGCAAGAAGTCAACCTTACAGTCGACCTTGCAGCCGACTGGCTAGCTGCATATGCGTACGATTGTATACTATGCAGTGGTGGGACTTCGTTCAATCCTCTACTGTCATCTTCATTTCAAGTAAGCGACAGTCAGTGTAACAATAAGTTCAGTGTCTGATGTAGAGGACAGTCGTTAAACTCAGTTTGGACGAACTCTATTCCTGGGTTCAGCGGCACTGATGTGATGGATTGGGTTTCATTCGGCGGAATTCTAAACGCGCCAGACAGACAATTTGGTATGAATAACTCTGCACGCAGCCATGATTACTCTTGCTCACAATTGAAGATTAGCCCTTATCGAAAGTGGTGCAAACTACACCTTGCAGGCCACGATTCAAAACGGACACCTTGGTGCATTCGTTAACCCATCCAATGATACTTCCTCCTCTGCACACATCTTTTCGCAGTTATACCAGTCGAGTCAACTTCTCAACCCTGTCGTAGGCTTCCGGTTTGATCCATCGAACCCCAAAATCACAATTGGTGCTCTTGACCCGGCGGACTACGATGGAGATCTGAACTGGGTGGAAATCAATGCTCCTAGCGCATCGTTTGATTCTCTGAACACCTTCAGCATTGATGGCCTGAAGGGGTACAACGGCTCATTCATCCCAGTCGGCAACAGCTTGACTGCTAATCTTGACTCTCGTAAGTCTCATAACCTACCTAAGGGCGTTGGTTTTCTGATTTGCCTGCGCGCATACCCCAGTGGCGAACACGATAGCAATACCTAATGTTTCAACATACATCTCCAGCCCAGGCTTTATGGGACCTATAAATCCAGCGATCTCAAACGGAATCTTGGCGTATCCATGTAATGTGACTACCCCCTACGTGGCATTGTCAGCTACGATCAACGGCGTCGATTATCAAATCGAATCAACGGGCAGTCTGCTTCGGCCGTATACTAGTTTTAGCCCCGCTGAAGGCTATTGCAGCGTCGGCATCGTAAACAAATCGGATACGCTCCTGCCTTCGTCTGTTACCCTCGGCTTACCCTTCCTACGAAGCGTCTATCTGTAAGCCCTCCTAATACTACTGAAGGATGTTCAACTTCAATTGCTGTGTGTAGTGCCTATCGTTTCCCAACGGACAGTTGCCCTGGATATTATGGGTTCGCATTCCCTGCGGGTGCGAACCGCACCAGCTCTCAGATCTCCCAAACACCAACCTCGACTCCGACAAAAAGTGCACAGTGTCTTGTATTCACAACGCCAACATCGACACCTTCACCATCCACTGAGGTGACGGCTCAACAGAAATTGCTGTCCTCCGATAAATATAACGTATACGGGGGGGAGGATGAGGCGGTATATCTGCTTGGTGTGGATGATCTATCGCAAATGGATTTCTTGGCGCCCGTTAGCGCTGCACCAGCCCCTACGTCGACTGCATCGTCCAATTCAACCAAGGATCCCATGATTGTACCACAGCCTACTCAAAGTTCTGGAAAGTATGACGTGTTCGGGATGCCACAGCATGAGCTTGTGACGCTTGTCGGGGTGGATGATCTTCCGCAGATGGTCTGGAACACTACGGAACTCAAATGAGGGTAATTATGTAGTCAAACGGGAAATACAAGTCCTGCATGTTATGATAACCACCACTTCATAGTATATCTTAATACAAAGTCCTAGATCTAGACGAGGTCATACTTGTACATAAATAGGCTGGAACAAAGCAAGAATGGGGGACAAGCAGAACCACTCGAAGCCAACGCCCTGATTAAGATTGATATTAGAAGAGTAGTGCCCATCAGCAAATCAGGTAAATCGGAGAACGTCTGAGCCATCATCGTGTTGTTGTAGAACGATCGTCCGATCACCTATTTGCTCAATGACATCCTGCTCAACAGATTTGCCGGTCCCGTCATCGAGTTCCTGTGCCAATAGCGACATCTCTTCGGGTATATTCGAGCCATAGATAATTCTCGCGATGTTCTGGTTGATGCATGAACACAGGTAAACACACACGTTCTGAACCTCACTCACCGGCAGGGTGAACTCTTCTCCCTTTTTCTGACGACGCAAAAGACCAAGGAGTATGTGTAAGAGAAGAAAAGTCACGGTGGAGATGAGGACAAGCGGCAAAGAAGACATAAAGACCACTTCAAGGGCTGAAAGTCTGGCTGGAACGTAGGCAGCCCCAAGGTAGCCCGACAAGTATGCTTTCATGGCAAAATGGTCAGTGATCACCTGCAATATAGTAGAAAGTGAAACGTACCCTTCGATGCTGACTGCAGCATCTGTCCAAATCCTGCCGAAAGATTCGCAACTGGAAGGAACGAAGCATTCACAAACGTTGAGCCACTTCCATCCTGGGCAAGTACGCCCGGCCAGGAATTGACCTGCTTGGAACCGAACAGGAACTTGGCTTGGGGTTGAGATCCGAGACCCATTGTGGCATTGTAACTTGCAGGTCCACCGTTTGCCATGCCACTCAGTGCGATAGACAGCATGGTCGTTGTATCACGTGGGAAAAGATTTCCCTGACTCGTGAGTTGCTTCCCTTCGTTGAGAGGCTGGACGGACAGCATGGCGCCTCCCTCTGCACGAACCTCACGAGTCTCGATTACTGCGTTCGGCTTGCAAACAAGACAAGCAATTTGCCATAATTGAGGTTGCCCAAAAGTCATCGAAGGAGGGAGTTGAACAGTGAATGTCGGTATTTCAGTGAGATTCAACCACGCGTAATTGGAACTGGAGTAGATTGGACAACCTCCAATGCATTGACTAGCGAGGAAGACCGTTGAGCCGTCTGTAGGAGGCATAAGGGTGGTATGATTGAATAAAAAAGCCGTGGGATCCTTGACAACAATATTCGTGATGGACAACAACCCTGCGCGGTCGTGGCCCATGAGTTATACTAACACAGCAGACTGATCGAGACTTACCAACATCAATGGAATCAAGGGTCATATCTAAATCGAGGTCTTCCAGATATACTCCCGCCAGCGAAAGATAATCTGATGCATTAGGCACAATGATAGGCTGGGTTATGTTAGTGGATGCCCATGTGCAAGATGGCCTCAAGCCAATCACATCTGTCAACCAGCGGGCGGTCGAAGTCATCGGAAGATTGAGTGGTTGTGGTACGACGAATGCCGAAACATCTGCTTCAAGACTAACAGCAGCAGAAAAGTTGTACTGCACTCCAAGGTTCATCTCCGCCCATAGAATGGAAGCAGCGAAGTTTGCGTTGCTTTCAGCATAAAACTCGGTTACCAAGCCTGACACGAAAGTATTGCTATTGCCCCGAACTAAGAATGACGATGATAACCAGGTTGACAACCAACTTACTTATAGACACTGTTATTTGCCACCGCCCCGACTGGAAGGGCCACGATGTCACCGTCTGCAAGGACACTTTGAATGCTCACTGCGATCATCGATATCACTTGAGGTCGGCAGGAAGAAAACGCGGGACATACATGCGGTTGGTGCAAGGACCGATGTTACGAACGCGATGAGAGACCCAACAGTAGCAGCTATAAACAATCGTGAGCATCGCCCAACTATTACTGCGTGAATCGAGTCTATGATTCCAAATTCCGGGCTAGAAATGACATTGATTGTGGAGAGAGGCACCCCTCCTCTCCTCTTTTCAACAAGTGCATTGAAAAATTCTTCGCTCTTGGGCTTGTCAGACCACAAGTACTCGGAGAATGGTATAAGATACTTCACCTTCAGCTCTAATAAAATGTCGGAAATGGGGTAAAGAGCAAGAGTGACGAGAGCGATATTAAGCGTTGTAATTGCACTCTTGGCCGTTTCTTTATAAGTGAAAGTCAACACTTTGTGCTTTGTGAATAAAAAGAGCAAGACCGACCAAAGTGGTCCGGTGTAATTGAATAAGGTCCCAGAGATCTGAGCGGTATGGCATGGCGGTTAGCCATGAAGCAGAAAATCAAGTACCCAGCCGAGAGGAAGAGTAGAATAAGTGCCTTTAAGATGGACTTGAATCGGCGCCAAATGAGGCGATTCCGGGTGAGCAAACGATGATGTTCAAGTTGGACCCGAGACAATTGGGGATGGAGACCATCATGGGGTTCATGAAACTTGTCTAGTTCATTTTGATGGCTTTCGGGTTCGCTGAGCCATCTGTGTTTCCCAGAGTCAGAAACCATGGAGAAAGTCAACATTGGGATGGAAGATGCGACTTGCAACTCCGCATTGTCGGGCTGGGAGTACGGGAAGGGGCTCATGCCAGCTGGAAAGGGAGGGATACAAGGGTCCAGGAGAGTGTAGCGCAAAATCAAATTAATAAACGCCTGTGGAGCGGATTAGATTATACTTATCACAAGGACGTTGCAACCACATCCCTTATTTTACCAAGTAAGGACAAGTAATTGTTCCATGATGGAACAACTTCCATGCCTTTACGCAAATCATGGTATGACGTGATCATACACACGGACTTTGCATCAATGCTTGGAAACTGCAGAACAGCTGAGTTTTGATGTCAGATAGGATCCGAACTACTCACACATGCGGCATACCTTATGATATACCTGTACTCTCACAGTGGTTCCAGTACGACCCCTGGAGAGCTGGAAAGAATACAGCGGCTGCAGTGATGATTAGCACTAGTAATAGTACTAGTTGACCAACGAGCGGCCACACTGGCAGCAACTAGCAGTAGCACTATCGGGCAGCGCTACGTACCAGTAGTAACTACATGATATTAGTAATACTAATGATTGTGGTACCTTCGGACCAAGTTGAGGCTGGGATTCGGGAATTAGATAGAAAACTTGCACAGCCACTAAAGCAGTTCAACGCCATCAACGTTCACCAGGACAACGCTGAACACCGTTGAACTGTTAACACCATCATCATTCCTTCGTCGTCTGCAAAACTTGTTTTTACCTGCGCATAGACCGTCTTTCGTTTCTTATGGTTTTACAGCTTTCTTTGATTGTACTCTTATAGGTCATCCTCTCAGGCTAATATTTCGTTAACTAATCACGTACAGTATGCAAACACAAGACCATCTGCGACGTTCACCGAAGCGCCAGGACACTTTCGACCTTCGTGACCAAATTATGGCCGACGACCACACAGCATCTGCACATATGCACGCTCATGCAGATGCAACCAATACCTATGCAGGCGCTTCTGACGAGGAGCATTCCGTTCTAGAGGATGACTCTGATGGTGAAGAGCGCGAAATAGAGTATATGGACGAAGACGACGACCGTTCGTCTTCACTTTCTATTCCAAATGAATCTATCGACTTTGATTTGGTCTACTCGCTGCACAGCTTCGCTGCGACCGTCGAAGGTCAAGCCAGCGTCGTCAAGGGCGATAGCTTGTTCCTTATGGACGACAGTAACAGTTATTGGTGGCTTGTCCGTGTACTCAAGACACAGGACGTCGGATATATTCCCGCAGAGAATATTGAGACGCCCTTTGAACGTCTGGCCAGGCTGAACAAGCACAGGAATGTGGACGTAAGTCCCACATCATCCAACAATTTCAAACTCGTGACTTTCCTTCTCAGCTTGCACACGCAACCCCACAAGAACTTCAAGAAGACGTCGAACGCGTGCGGAACAACCTTTCTTCTCGCGCTGGCTCGCACCACTCCCCTTCTCCTACCCCTGGTTTCCCACCCACAGGTGCTGGGCAGGGCAAAGGTGTCACGTTTACAACGGCACGGTCTGTGCACCGATATCCGCCTGCTGTCTGGCATGAAGAAGAGGAAGAAGAGGAGGACATAGAGTGGGATGATGGTGCATATGAGGAAGAAGACCCAGACCTTGCAGACGAAATGCTTGTTCAACAGCGCCAAGGTCAGATGGGCCGCGACGAGCAGCAGGATTCTATGGGCATGCAGATGGAGCCGGACGATGGAATGAGCTGGGATGATAGCGTTGCAGAAGACATGCAAGCACAAAACGCGCAGAAGAAGATAGAGCAACAGATGCTTATGGCGCCAGATGCTCTGCGACCTGGTGGCACACCCGAGAGACAACAGGCGCAGATCCAGGTGCAACAGCAGCCAGCGATAATAATTACTGAACAGAGGCAGCAAGAGGAGCAACAGGCACTTGCTCAACAAGCTTTGCGCCATCAATCTTCACGCGATCGTATCACTGCTGATGTCCGTTCGCCTTCACCGTCGTTATCTAGTAAGAGCATTGATCCCGCGGAGGCAACCGAGACAAGAAAACTATCCGTGACGCCTTCAATTGCTCGTGATGAGCCAGTCACACTAGCTCCAGCATTGAGCGGTCCCCTTCTTCCGAGCGCAATTATGCAGAAGCAGGAGATCGAGCGGCAACGCACCCGCGAGGAAATCGAAAGTCTCGAAGAAGCCTCGAAGAAGAAGCTCAAGAATAAAGATAAGCCTCTACAGCCCGTCTCGAATACCCCAGTCCAGAAGCCTGTACAGGCGTCTGGTAAGCTTCGCAAAGAGCAACGCGACACGACAGATGATGAAACAAAGGAGAAAAAGGAGAAAAAGAAAGGAGGCGTATTCGGGCTCTTTGGCCGCAAGAAGGATAAAGGGAAGGATAAAAGTTCCATCGAGACCGCTTCCAATGAAACCCGTGAGTCTCAAGAATCGGGGCGGTCCTCCAGCAACCTTCACGGACCCGCACCTGAACCTCCGATGTCTCCTGTCACTGCATCAGCCATGCAACAACAACAGCAAGTTCTTCGCACGTCAAACGAATCAAGGACGCCAACAAGACTTCAGTCACAGCAGACGCCTCAGACACCGCCACAACAAGTACAGGCTCAGGTATCGCAGCATGCGTCACAGCTACGCCAGCGCGATCAGCAACAACAGGCACTGTATCAGCAATATCTCAATCGTTCGCCGTCGTCGCCACCGGAAGCGCCTTCATACGGATTACAATCGGCTTCCGCTGTGTTGTCAAGCTCGAGTTCGTATAATACCTCTGCTAGCTCTGCCGCTGGGCTTGGGCTGGGATTGCCATCCTCTAGACCCCGACCCGGCTCCATCGTTCTTTCGCCCACTGCTGACGGACAAGGCGTTGGCGTACCTGAGCTCAGCGTTATCCGTGTGTTTGCAGGCAAACACTTGCAGACCGAGGCGACTTTCAAGACTGTTCTTCTTAACGCATCTACAACTTCAGCCGACCTCGTCCGTCAAGCTATTCAACGCTTCCGCCTCCCCGCTGGCGAGGACGGAGCAGACTACTACCTCACTATCAAACAGGTCGAGGGTTCATCTGCGATTCTGCTCCCGGAAGAAAAACCCCTCGGAGTCTTCGAGTCGCTCGTGGAGGCCGCTATGGAATTACCAAAAGTCAAGCGGAGCAGTGTGGGCAGTATCAGCTCCATCTCGAGCAACCTCTCCATGCATCCCGCCATCAAGAAATTATCCATGAACGACTTTAGCGACGATTCCGTCGTCAAATTCTACCTCAACAGACGTCGTGATGATGCAGATGACAGCGCCACGACCGAAGAAGGCGATGAGACAGTGCAGGCTGATACGTCTCACGACGCAGCTGAGGGTCTAAACACCTTGGCGAGCGGTGTCAACGTCACTCCTGATCGTTTCAGTTCTCCCTCATACCGCTTCACGCTGCAGCTTGTTATCCACCCCGAGGACCTGCCCGAAGATATGGTCTTCGACCCAGTCACTGAAGCCATCGTATTCAAGAACACGCTGCGTGACAGAACCTATTCTACATCATCAATTTCTTCTGGTGTATCACAGGGTCAGCGCCGCAAAGTCTTCACATTCCCGAAGAATGTCACTGTTGCTGAAGTGATCGAGCTGGGTCTTGAGCGCTTCGGCATCTTGGAAGGTGTCGTTGATGGTGGTGACGAAGTTGAAGATAAGATGACGAAGAGGCGAAGTATCAGCAAAGTCCGGTATGGTCTCACAGTTGACGTTGGAGGGCAAGGTAAGGATACACATAGCATAAATGGATTTGAGTGCTAACTTCGTTGTTCTAGAACGAGAACTATCGCCTTCAAGTAGAGTTACCGATGCATACACTCGCCCTCCCACTTTCCGCCGAGCTCAGGAAGGCAAGCGCAGATCCATCGATTCCGCTCAGCTGCTTGGAAGCATAGATGATGTTCATATCGACGACCCCGTCTTCATTCTCCGCCGAGCAATCTCCTATCGAACATCATCGTCTCGTCACCGCATGTCTGCACCCCTTGATGAAATCGCCCTTCAACATTTCCGTGATTCGGTATCTGGCTCCAGTCTCAGCTCTGACAATCAGACTTCGGGTACCGAGGAAGTTAAACCGAGGCAGCTGTCAAGACAAGAGATCATTGCAGCACAGCGCGCCGCATCGCGAGCGAGCCAGAAGGCCATTCTTTCGGCCCAGATGAACTCCCTTCGCGGTGTAGATGTTCTTCTGCCCGGGAACGCCATGATCCGCAGCTCCAGGTATGACTCTGGAGACAAAATGCGCTATTCGTACGTACAAGACGGCGAGTCGTTTGATATCAGTGACATTGTCGAGCAAGAGTTTTGCGAAGGCAACTCGGTGCAAAAGAACGACTTGCTAGAAAGCGTCCTCGGGCGCAATAGGGAAGGCGTGAACGAGAAGATTGATCGCGTACTGAACAAAATTAAAGATGGGCGACTTCACGCTCAATACGTCGTTGCGGCCCCGAGTCAGTCTGACAGTCTTCCCTCCGCTGGCTCTGCACCCTCAGAGTATTCTGTCGATGACGCCGTAACTGTCCGTTCTGGTTCTGACGGCAGGACTCCCACACCGCTTGCGAGTAGTGTCACTGGGGCTCGGCGCGTTGCATCACCAGTGTCTGATGCATCTCGGACACCAACACCTACTGCAACAGATGGCCGACACAGCCGCGCGCAATCCACCACCCCGTCATCAAAACAAGGAGCAAATGCTTCTCGCTCTCTTCGTCAATCGTCGATCGCTTCTGTCATGTCAGAAGTATCGATGTACGCCACCCCCACTGGACAGCTCATCAGCCCCCCTGAAACGCCCCATACCGACATCGCACCCAAACCGCAAATTCCCAAGCGACCGTACATTTCCAAAGATGACTTTGGTCTCTCGCATATGATGGCGATCATTGAAATTGCTGGTTCAGCACCCAAGGTTCCTCAAACCTCTGTACACCCAGTGGACGAGTCGTTGTTTGGAAAACCAATCGATATGGCGACTCTACACCCGGACATTCAAGAGATATACGCTGGTGCTCTCCAACAATTCGACGAGATGGATAAGGTAGGAGCCTCTCGCTGATCTGATAGAATGTTTCGTGCTGATGAACTTTGATAGACATTAGATGAATACCTTCAATACGCCATTAGCGCTCGTTAATGATTGATCCAATTCGTTGGCTGTTGATGTATATATTCGCGATTCAATATTTACGTTTCATTGTTGCATGTATTGACCCTTCCATCCCCATCTGCGTTAGGTTTCTAGCAAGCCGAATGTCGGAAATACAAGCAGGACAATGACCGAAAAAAAAACTTGCAGAGAAGCATCGTCGCTGCTCTAATATTTTTGCGATTCGTCTTTATCAATGAGTATCGCACATTGTACGTGCATCGACCTACTCGTAAAGATCATAGCAAAATCGGGGGTCCCCGCTGAGCCCTAAGGTATAACGAGCTGCATTGATATCTCTGTTCGAGATGCGAACGGAATCCCGGCGACATTGACGGTGTCCCAAACTTACCGGAGGCTCTAACATGCACGACCAACTGGAGCATGTCAAAATCATTCAATATGTTTGTTGCGATAGAGCCCCGGATGATCTCAGCATGCGTCGGTGGTCTTACACCACTAATGAATACTGCAGGTCATGGTTACATACAGAAAAAGAGGATGAGATTATCACGAACTTTATATTATTCGCCCATGATAACATCTACTTCATTCATATCTGTCCCACTGGCGGACGCAGATGACGTAAAAATATCTGCCCCGGCTGCGAGCGAATCAATAAGCAGAGCTAGCTTGGAGGGTCCCAAATTTGGCTCCTGCAGGAGTCATTAATGACGATCGACTCATGTCTGAAACAAACACCTGCTGACCTTTCGTATTTCCTCAAGGTCTTCCTTGAATCCTTCTGCAAGGGATGACATCCAGAACTTCCTGAATTTGACTTTCATGGCTTGTTCACGCGCCTCGTAATCTGCAGACGGATTTGGCGGTAGAAAAGATGGTATTTCTGCACTGGGCAGGGAGGGTGAAGGTGACCTTGGTCGAGGAGCGTCTTTTTCATTAGGAACTTTAAGACCGTCGGTCTGCATTTGTTCCTTTACCATGGATGGACCAGCGTCGTCGTCATCTGATTCGGACTCACTGTCCGAGGATGTAGATTCAGACGACGAACTCGTGTCGGATTCAAGTTGTTTGGTTGGGAAAGGTGCCGGCTTTTGAGGTGTGGATTGCGTGGATTCATCCGAAGATGAATCGTCAGACGAAGACGAAGAGCCGGAGGATACGGCGCGTCTCTTGCGTTTCCGGTTCCTCCTGCGAGCAGCAGGCTTTGGTGCTGGCGGGCCCATCTGTCGAACTTGAGCTTGAAGGATCAATAAATTTCAGCATGCTAACTTACAAAGTTGCGATTACATAATCATTTGATCCGAATAGTCATATTTGCAAATCTTTCACTCTTCACTCTTCACGCTGAATCGACTTTAAAAAACAATGAGTGGCAAGGTTGTCGGGGTTCTTGGTGCGCGTGAGCTCACAGCGTTGAATTTTCTCGATTAGAGCGCTCATGACATCTGCCAGGCTATGTCTCCTCTAGCTCTTTATCGTTTCGTCTGACTTGCTTGTTCCAGGCGGAGGTCAGCTCGGGCGAATGATAGCTGCTTCGGCGGCTCTGCTCAACATCAACATAGTATTCCTCGACGTCGGAGAAAATAGCCCAGCAAAGCAGATCGTCTCCCCGCGATCTCCCTCTCTTGCTCACATCGATGGATCTTTCGTAGACCCAGAAAAAATCAAGGCGCTGGCCAGCAAGGTTGACATCCTAACTGTTGAGATTGAGCACGTCGATACGAGCGTACTTGAAGAGATTCAGTCAGCCTCCGGAGTTGTCATCCATCCCAGTCCTTCTACGGTGAAAACTATTCAAGACAAGTTCATACAGAAACAGCACCTCCAGAGCCACCAGTGTCCCGTGTCGGAGTTTCTCCATGTCGAATCCAACGTAACATCAATACAGCAAACTGCGGAAAAACTTGGTCTGCCATTTATGCTCAAAAGTCGTACTTTGGCGTATGACGGACGGGGTAATTTTGTTGTTCGGGATATTACTCAGGCTGAGGAGGCCATTTCTGCCCTCGGGAATCGTCCCTTGTATGCCGAGAAGTGGGTGCCATTCGCGAAGGAAATTGCTGTCATAGTAGTGCGTTCCACAACAGGGGAGGTTCGCTCATACCCCACTGTGGAGACCGTTCACAAAGACAACATTTGTCACTTGGTTTTTGCCCCCCTGCGGAGTCGTGATCCACATGTCGCTATTCGCGCACAGAGCATAGCCGAAGCTGCAGTCAAGACCTTCCAGGGCGCTGGTGTCTTTGGAGTCGAAATGTTCCTCATGGAAGACGGTAGAACATAGTTTGTCCTGGATTGTGTGAACCACCCTAACGCACGGATTCTGCCAGGCTCTATCTATATCAACGAAATTGCCCCTCGGCCGCATAATTCTGGACATTATACCATAGAGGCTTGCGAAACCTCCCAGTACGAAAATCATCTGCGCGCCATACTTTCACTTCCGCTGGGTTCCACGTCACTCAAGGTGTCTTCAGCTGCAATGCTGAATATCATCGGCGCTTCATCCAACATGGCAGAGGTCACAAATTTCGCATCTGAATGTATCAAGACAGACAGCTGCGCGGTCCACCTGTATGGCAAATCCGAGTGTCGCAAAGGACGCAAAATGGGACACGTCACCATCGTGGGCAACTCAGATTCAGAGGTCCGCTCTCGCCTGCGACCACTGTTAAAGGCATTGCCATCAGGGAGTACCGAAGAAGAACTCACTATTTACGCCCCAGAGACCCCTGCACAAGACAGTGGCTTTTCCCATAAATACCCGCTCGTTGGGGTGATCATGGGCTCTGATTCCGATCTTCCCGTAATGTTGCCGGCTGCTCGCATTCTGGATCGGTTCAAGATTCCCTACGAACTCACCATTGTCTCTGCACATCGCACACCAGATCGTCTCGTCGAATACGCAAGGTCAGCGAGCTCAAGGGGTTTGAGGACGATCATTGCTGGAGCAGGTGGAGCAGCACATCTTCCTGGCATGGTCGCTGCCATGACTGCGCTTCCTGTGATTGGAGTTCCTGTGAAAGGTAGCTCGCTAGATGGTGTTGATTCGTTGCATAGTATCGTGCAAATGCCGGTGAGTCGGGGGCTTTGTGTCTTTATGATTCGTTGATGTCTGAGTGTCACCACAGCGAGGCATACCTGTGGCGACGGTTGCAATTAACGGCGGTATGAATGCTGGATTACTAGCTGTGCGGATTCTCGGGGCTGGTATACCCCATCTGTTTGCAGATATGGATGCGTATCTGAGGGGATTAGAGGGCGAGGTTATCGCAAAGGTTGAAAAGCTGGAAGAAGTTGGCTGGGATAAGTACGAGGTGAAGCGATAATGGTGAAGATCTACCCTCCGGTTCGGAAGATGTTGTCGGTTCTGCAGTACGTATGCATGCGTGCGCTGCATTATCATCGAAGGATTGTAAATTATCCAAGCCCAGATTTTTAATTCTGTTGTGGTAATCACCTGGCTAAGACCAGTCAAGATGGACTTTCATCTATGAGTGAATCTTTAAGGTATACACAGATTTTGATTCTGTTGCAATAACCACTTGGCTGACACCAGTTGATATGAGCCTCAAAGTGTGAAAATCATTTGTCAAATCCGCACTACCCAAGAGAGCAGATTTTCTGCCGCGAGTATCGCACACCCCAACTTCATCATCAAGTCCTACGATTAAATAATGGACCAAGAGCAAGAACGTGGCATCTACATAGTTATAACGTTACATATACTCCTGATCAAACATCTTGGGGTACAAGAAATGTCGTGCATGATTAGGTATACTCACACCTCTGTGTTCTCTTCTGCATCATTAAGCTGGGCCTGAACTAGACCAGCCTCCATCGCCATAGAGCAGAAGATGGAACTCTTGTTCTCCAGCAAGTTCTTTGGTGTATCAAATTCTGCAATCTAAATTGCTCGATCAACAACACATTACGAATGAATGCCATTGAAGTTTTCTTACCCTTCCAGCATCTAAAACCAGAACCCTATCAGACTCCATGATCGTGTTTAAGCGGTGCCTATAGGTTCATTATTAGCGCTAGTTACAGATTATGGACATCACATACGCAATGGTCAGAATGGTCACATCGCGGAAGATTGGACCCCGGATAATTTCTTGAATCGCTCGGTCGGTATCTAGATCAACTGCAGATGTTGCTACAGCATCATGCACATTAGCCTTGCAAAAGAACAAGAAATCGCTCATACAGACCTTCGTCGAGGACGAGCACTTTAGTCTAGGGAGTGTTGGCGATGAAACCTTGCAATCGACCAAAACAAACGGGCGTACCTTGCGCAAAAGCGCCCTCGCGAAACACAAGAGCTGTCTCTGACCTGCTGAAAGCGATGATCCGGCCTCCTGAACCGGAGCATCCAGTCCCCCAGGGAGTGATTCGACGTATGCCTTCAGATAGGCCTGTACAAGCGTCGTTGGTAAGCATGAGGAGCGCAAGCACATTTCAAAGACGTACATGCTCCAGAGCAGTCCATATATCAACGTCCTGGTGTTCGCCAGCAGGGTCAATGTTCTCTCGCAATGTGCCCTCGAACAAATCTGGACTTTGAGGAACGATGGATATCGCGGAACGCACTAACGGTGGCTCGATCAAACGGTGCCTACATGGTAAATTTAGGGAAGACGCACAGTCATGGAGGCCAAGTTTGGTAATGTCTACTTTGTCAACGAAGATAGTTCCAGATGCAGGCTCGATGATCCGGAATAGGGCGAGAAGAAGCTGCAAAAGCATCGTCACAGTCCAAAAGAAAACAGTAAACGTCTTCTTACAGATGATTTCCCTGCCCCAGTTCGCCCACATATTCCAATTTTCTCTTTGGGCGTCTGGAGGATCTGGAGTCAGCGTACATTTGTGAGAAAACTGGAGGGATGACTGACTATGGTCATGGAAATATCCTTGAGGACTAGATCAAGCCCGGCCCGATACCGTGCTGAGTACTCCCTAAACCAGACAAGTTCAATACAATTTCGTGCATACAGCGACACGAACCCACCGGAATTCGACTTCCCCAGCTGTGGGCCACTCAGAAGCAGGCTTATTCTCAGGTATCTCATAGGGAGCTTCTGGCTCAAGGTCTTTCGCATAGTGGACGATACGCTCAACGCTAACCACGTTCTGTTCTACTTCACTTGCGGAGCGGACGAACCAGTTCTGCGCCGCTTAGTTACAAATACCTCGAGAGGATGGACAGCCACCTACCAGTGAACCCGTCGTATTCAAAGCATACGACAGAACTAGACCGACCAATCCCGCATCAACGTCACTGGTCACAACGGCAGAGACAGCCAAACCAGCCGTGACGAAGATAATCACCGCTCCAACAAACTCTAATCTTACTGCAAGCCAACGGTTGACAGCAGTACTAGGGAGGTAGCACAACTGGTTGCGATCAATGCGGCGTGCGTTGTTTGCAATGAAAACGGATTGTTGGTCATAGGCACGGATAGTGGAAAGTCCGGCCAAGGATTCCGAGAACCACGCAAAGATGGGTGAGCGGGATACCGCATCTAAACGCTTAAGTTCACGCGATGTCGCAAGATAGTACCTATCAATAGTGTCAGAATGATTCTGGAAGAAGAACAAGGCCATTCATACGCGGTGACCTTGGAGTAGAACCATGTCAGGGGAACGACGGCGATCAAGAAGGGCGGGAAGCTGAACCCGATGACCAATACAATAGAAGCGCAGACCGCGCTTGTGCGTATCATATTTTGGATCACTCGCGCCAGGATTTGATCGACGACATATGTGTCGCGGGAAAACAAGTTCAAAATCCTGCAACATGGCATTGTTCGAACTCAGAGAAATCATTGCGCAGTTCACTGATCTAACGCACCGTCCCGTTGGTGTTGTCTCAAAAAAGCTCAGGGGCGCACGCATGACCGAATGCAGCATCTAGAAGATCAATGAAAAACATTTCATCAATAATTGGAGCGCAACACTGACCGAATCATGAAGGTGCTTTGAGCTCCGAAGCGAGCAGAAAACCCAAATCAGAAGTGCGGCACATGCGCCTAAGAAAATGGACATCAAATTGAACAATCCATATCCCAGGAAATACTTGTCAGTCAATCCGACGTTGGTACCCATCTCGCGGTTATGCTCGCCCCAGAGCCTGAGCATAACGGTCGACATGACAGATACCGCCTGTTGCAGGACCGTAGCAAGCACAAAAAACAGGAACCCCTTTCTCGATGCTGCATGGAGGTACTGTGAGTACACTTCCATCTTGACCCGGCCCTGTTCACTGTGCTCCTTCGTGATGCCATCAGAAGAAGCATCGCGCAGCTTGGGTGGTGCAGCGAGGACGGCTTTTTTGAAACTTCCTCTACGTAATACTTTCTCTGATACACATTCAAGCTCTCCGACAAGAGTGGCTTGCATGTCCCCCTCGCTTGTGGTGGGAGTGGCCATGCCGCTGGACCGTCCAGGTGTGGTCGTTCCAGAGTTATGACCGCTCGTAGTGTGACCGTGACTATCATCAATTAATTAGATTGCGTCAAGCATCATGGATCGAAATATACGCACACAAGCTTGCGTACTTCACCATCCGGATTCGACATCAACTCGTTGTACGAGCCACACTCCAAGATAATACCGCGGCGCAGGTAAGCAAGTTGATCGAAGTACTTGAGATACGAGATGCTGTTAGTGACGAGAATGCGCGCTTTGGTCGCGAGCAAGCCTTGAGGACCAATGACATGATCTGTCATATAGTATCGTTATTTGAAGGAGTCAGTTTGGGACCAGATGCTTTTACTCACCAAAGACATGTCGGGCAACATGGGAATCGACAGCAGCTAAAACATCATCAAGAAGAACCCTGCAGGACGCATGCGTCAGTAACACAACATGTACGGACAAAAGACACTTACAGATCTGCACGAGCATAGATCGCACGAGCAAGCGCGACACGAGCACGTTGGCCACCGCTGAGCTGAGGGATCATTTGCCTTTGACAGATACTTTAGTATCCTGAAGTACTTACAGTAATGCCTATAGAACGGACACCATGAACATTGTTGGGTCGCCGAAGGAATGGACAAAAACGTACCCTTTTCACCGACCTCCGTCAGATCGCCTTGTGAGAGAAGCTCTAAGTCGGGCTTCAAAGCACAAGCTGTAGAGAAGGTCAGTCCAAATCCCACACAATTGATCATGTACATGCCTTCAATAACAAGGTTATAGAACACCTCATCGTACTCGTGCGAGAAAAGGATGTTATCTCGAACTGTTGCAGAAAGAATCCTATTCGCCTGTAAGCGACCATGCTAGAAAGTGCCACATATGCGACGCACCAAGGATTCTGAGCAGCATAGGCTACATTACCGAACAAAGCCACCTCACCCTCCGTCTTTCGCATGTCCCCAATAATCGCTGACAGCAAGCTACTCTTCCCGCTGCCCACACGACCGAGTACACCCACTAGCTCCCCCTTGTGCACCGTCAAGTTGATATCTTCCAGAGCGGCCGAAATATCTTGTTTGTTCCACTGGAACTCGCCGCCTTTGATTGAAAGCACCTGTCACAGATGTGAATATGATTATCAAGTAGTTAGAGAACTGCCGACCTCGTCGCCAACGTTCAGACTGTTTTTCTGCGCCTTCACAAGGGCATTTTGTTGCATCTCCTCAGCGTGCAGGAAGCCTGAAAGACGTTTGACGGAGACAAGTGCCTCGATGATGTTCGACGTAACTTGACTAAACTGTAACACAGTCAACGATCGCTGAGGTTGCAATACAACTGCTACTTACCATGGCAAGTGGGAACTGGAGAAGCATGAACAGCGAGATCGCAGGGAAGATGACGTCAGCTGTGAGTGGTCGCGACGAGAACACAGATGCGGTGGCAAAAGAACTAAATGCCACGATTACTGAGTAATTTGTTCGTTAGTTGTGGACAACGGGTCAAAGGCAAGGTACACACAAGGAATGCCTCCCCAAAGCGTCGTATTGAGAGCCTGATTAACGCGCAAGGATGAATACAGGTTACTCTGTGTGAAAATCTATGCGTACCGTCACAATGCCAATTTTCTTCAGCATCGTCAGCTCCAAATCATTGCGCACATGCAGAACGCGGCGGATGAATGCATATTCCCATGCATAAAGCTTGATGCTGCACAAATAACGATCGTTAATGAGATTCCCTGCGTGCACGAGGCTGACGTACCTTTTAATATTGGCCAAAAGCTCGCTCATTAGCCTCGTTCGCCGATCGCGATTCTTCATTTGTTGCTCCTGCATCTTCTTCAATATCCCCGCGATCGTCGTATTAAGCGGAATGGAGATTATCATGATCGCAACTCCGACAAAAGCCGACCATCCGAGAAGGTTGTACAATGATACAAAAGCCAATATAATCTGACAATAGCGTGAGCTTGGTGATCATAGAGAGTAATTTGCCCTACCTGGAATGGTCCAGAGATCACAATTAGACCATAGGTACATAGATCCTGTAGCCTGCTCGCATCGACGGACATCAAGTTGACAATATCTCCAGATGCTCGACTCCCTCGCTCATCGCTAGAAAGCACGAGAGACTTTTTGTAGATGGCAGTCACCAGGCCAGCGCGGACACGCATGCCTGTCTCGAAGCAGATTTGAAAGTACTATTTATTTTGGTCAGTACTGTGAACAAGATCACATTGGCCGGGTTACCTGGTGAAGAACGACGGTTTGCATCATGGATGCCACAAACATGATGATAGCAACGACATATCCCTCGAGAGGGCTCGGACCAACAAGGAGGTTAGCCGCGCCTTTGGTGCTCTGATAGCTCGAGATGTACGCAAGGAGCCATCGAAGAAGTTGAGGTTGCAGGAATGCGAGACTGTCCTGCAAGATTTTCAAGAATGCAGCACCCATATACGGGCCACCATATGATAGGAACAATGCGAGCCATACGGACGAGCTGCAGCTCGGTCGGACAAATAAAAACCTTTTTATAAATATCGCACTCACTGTTTCTCCAGAGCGCTCTGCAGATCGTTTCCGAGATTCTCTGACTCGTCACGCGGAAGCAAAGCAGGCAAGTCGTTTTCCGTAATGAACTCCTTCGAACCTTTCTGCATCAATGGCGTCAACCATGCAAATGACCAAATACTATACGCATTTGCCGTGACCACTGGACTCTCTGTATTATCCTTGACCGAATCATCAGGGGAGAAACACTCCAGCGCATATGCTGGGAGTGCAAAAAGTTCGACCGCCCATTTCGAAAGAATCACGAAGAATTCCTTTGAAACTTCTTCCTGCACGAACGATCTAGTCCATATTGCGAGGCCGACGGTGTAACAAGGCCAAAATAGTAGGAGAATGGCTGATGATGACCGTGTCCGACGATGGTTTAGTCGGGTGAGTATCCAAGACGCAAGCAGGGCTAGTGGTTCGAGGACGTAAGGCCACACGACCGATGCTGTTTGCTTGAGTGACAAGGCGACGAAGAGGTTGAAGCAAGACGCGACAATTGCCAATCCCAACAAAGTCTGCCCGCCAAGTTGGTACCGGGTACATATAGAAAGCTATCAGAACGTACGAGTTTCGCCCACAGTCTCCAACCACTTTTTCGCGAGATATCACGAGATGGAAGATATCTCAAGGTCCAAATTCTGCAGGCCGCCGACAGTAGCAGTAGTGCCAGAAGAGATGTCAAAATGACGCCCTCCTCGAAGCAAAGAGTGATATCAAATTCACGAAGCCTTGACACGATGCGCCATCCTTCAACGTCCCGACAAGACGCCATGAAGTACGACAATATCGATGGTGAAAGATAAACTGATTGATATATAGGTTTTCGGATCCGAGGTAGGTCCCGTTGATATTTAAGCAATCCTCTCACAAATTGTCCGATTATAAATCTATACGTATTCCCATCATTTGGCTGATGCATCAACTTGCGTGGTAGAATTTCTCATCAAAGCGCTCAAGTTAAGGTTCATTCGTAGATGCTGACTCACGAGAATGAAGCTTAGAATATTTACATAGAGACTACAGCAGGGCAGGAACCTGGAACAGCGGCTTCCGGGCCGAGGTTCACGAACAGTTTGAACGAGGTGGCTGCTGCTTCATGAAATAGACTGCGACGACTCGACTTCTGGTTCTGATAACGCGTCTTCGGCTGTAGAGAATGGATTCGGGATGGCGAACGATCAGGCAGAGAAGGTCCAGCCTTTCTCGCAGCAGCAGCAGAAGCGAGGTTTTTGATCGATAGATTCTCTCCGAGAGCCAAACGCATGCGGCGCTCCAAACGGACTTCCTTTGGGGTGTGGTGTGCTTCTTTCTCCTTGATCACGAGTGACTGCCTCTTCAATGCGCTAGCTCCTAGTGTCTTCACGAGAGCTTTGCGAAGGTCGCGTGTCTTCTGGCCATTCGGACTTGGGACCGGATGATATAACGGACTGATGCTGCCATGGCGTACTTGCGATTCTTTCACTTTGCGCCTGATTACACTTTTCGCAAGTACCTTGACATACTCTCTTCTCCCTAGGGTGGCTTTGCATGCGCTCGATACATTTTCAGGATGGCGAGAGCTCCAGGGTAGCTGGGAGGCCAAATGTGGAAACAAAGGCGCATATTTGATGAGACTCATTCCGGGTGCTATCGTTGGATAACGCGGCTGCTCATGGATCGTGATGATACGCCAGGGAAAATAATGACTTAAGCATACCAAGCCGGGAACATCAAGAATTCCCCTGAAGAATTTCAGGCTCTTCGACACGTATAAACTACCAACGCAACGAGATTCACTCGCCTAGAAGTGAGTAAAGAAGGTCCCAGAAACGAGTAATGAAAGACAAAGATTAAACAGCATACCGGGAAGATCGTCAGCAATCCTGTATAGCGCCCTTTCTGGTACACATGCCATTTCGACGAGTAGTAAAATACGATCCTTTCGCAAAATTCCCCTTGGCTGATGAGATTGGCGAACTGTTCGAGCAATGGTCAAGGTTTAGTAGAGGTGTGATTCATCTATATCGCTGACCTTACAAACTGTCAAGGACTTGGCCCTGACAGAGCTCCCAGGGCTGACACTCCGCTTCCACTGGTACTCGACGGTGTTACTGAAGATTTTGAACGTCATAAACGCAATAAGATTGATCGCTGTAAGGATAAGACGGTAGGCGATGTCTCTTATGGACATGACACTATGATCGACTGAGGGATGGTGTGGGGGAGGTGGACTGCTCACCATTGAGAATTAAATACAGAACATGGGTCCGTTTCAGCCCAGGTCAGCCTCCGACGAAGTTCAAGACTGAAGTCTCCGAAGCCAACATTTGTATCTCGGCAAGGTGACCAATCACCGATCACTTTCAGCCTGAACTGGCGGAACATGTTAAAAGTACTCCCAGTATGCTCATACACAGGACCACTCTGCCGCCACTGTGGGCCCTAGTAGTGGTAGTTGCGTGGGCTCTCCGACAAATGTTGCTCACTCTTTCTGTCCAGCTTCGTTTGCGCTGAGGGTGGTTGGGCTGGACCGAGCGTAGCTCGGGATGGGATGGGAGCAGCTGGAGCCGCTGAGTGGGCGGGACAACTGTTAGCGAATTCGAGGAAAGTGTAGCAATCGATATAACTTGGATGATTAAATTCACTATGATATGTGCATGTATATGAAACTATTGATTGCAAAACGGATCCTGGGTGTAAAAGGATGTTGGCCCAGAGCGAGAACGAGTACGAACGGTTCAGTTCGTCCGACGTTCGCTGAGCTGAAGCTGCCGTGCCGGAAACTTCCGGCAGGTAGTGCTCGACTTTCAGCAAATAATAATAACTCGACCTTTACTAACGTCGCATGAGCGCACTCGGATCCATCCGCATCGCTATGAATCATTTATGGTCACTTCAACCCGACCAAGTTGCACAATTTCAAAAATATTTGGCGCAACCCTCAATCTTCCAATTTGACAGACGCATCCTACGAGGGAGGAACCAACTCTGCAATCCTCTGCTACCAAGGCGCCCCGAATACCGACCCGGTCACGGCCTATACGGCACCCGAGAACCAACTGAAAGAGACCGACTTGCATGCTCTGATCAATCCCGGTGCTCCTGGCATTCCAGAGTATGGGAAGGTAGACATCAACCTCCACCTCTCGGTCGACAACGTCAACAGAACATTCTATGTCAGTAAAGTCCCATTCAAATCCCCCACCGCCCCTGTTCTGTTCCAAATTCTCAGCGGAGCTCAAGAGCCGTCTCAGCTGCTTCCAAATGGGAGTGTCTTCTTTCTAGAGGCTAACAAAGCGGTGGAGTTGACGTTGTCAACTACCGATGCAGGAGGACCCGTACGTGTTTTCCCTTCCTTTAGCCCTTATGTGCCTGATATTCGTCGTACCAGCATCCCATACACCTTCATGGGGTAAGTTCCCACAACTTCAATGGCATGGTTGCAGGCTGGTACTGATGATTATTAGCATGGCTTTGATGTCGATATGGTTAGCGCTGGCAGTTTAGGGCAACAAATGCTGATCCGATGGGTGACTGACAACTCTGGCCCCTGGCTTTTGCATTGGTATGACATCATTTTGAGTTGTCAAGAAGGATACTAACTCTGAACCAAAAGTCACATTGACTGGCACCTCGGTGCGTATGTTTGTGTACATTCTCATGAAAGACATAGCTAATTCTCAAATCCAGCAAGGTTTTGCCGTGGTGATGGCGGAAAGTCCCTCGGAAACCCGCGCACACTTGTACCCGTACCAGGTAGATCATATGCTCGGAAATTGTACTTCCGTGGCTGAACTGCTTTCCAGATGAATGGGACCAGTTATGTCCGATCTTTGGCTCTCTATCACCTCACAGTTAGGGGGCGGAGGTCGCAATCGCAAGTCCTATGAATAAGCATCTAGTATCACCACACTCCTCTTCCCATCGTCACCTCTTCCTTAGATACAGTAGTAAACGTCCTAATCATTTTCGTTTCTTAGGGGCATAATGTTTACAAAGTTCTTGCAGGATTCTTGGGCATTTCTCTATTATAAGTACCGCTATAATTAACTTCCCCCGGGCCTATACTAGGCCTTGTTAATTATGTAGATAGTACTAAGCCTTACTGGGCTCCACAATATACCTAAGTATAGTGTCATGACTACGGTACCTGATATTGCTAAGTTCGTTCTACCAGACTAGAGCAGACTTTGCGCAGAAAATTCAGATTATATCTCTCTGAAGTGCAAGAAAAACAATGCCTGAGGACAATATCCAACAACAGGAAGATAGACACCAAGTTGAAGCTCACCACATTGGGCTCTAGTGCGCCCTCGACGTCGAGACGTTTGAGCATGCCAAGGACGTCCGAGCAGTACTTACCGACCTAAGGCTTTTTGAGACACTTTTTTTTCCGGCGGCAGAGGGAAGGCACTGCGACAGTGCGACGCCCCACTGTGCTTATTTTCTCTGGTTGTCACCTAATATAGCAAAAACAAAAAAAACAAACTTGGATTGACTTGAAGACTACTAAAATAGAAGCCGCTCGTTAGGCCCAGGCAGCGAGACTTCGTGCACCCCCATGCTATTATATCTTTAAACTTGCCTAACAACACGTCAACAACTTGGCGGTCAATATTAATCGCCGAAAGTCTGTCCAATTGACGCGTTACACATACATGAGATTCTGCACAAAGCATTCTTCTTATGCGTTGGGAGCATCATGATGATCCCCACCTCAACATTCATATTGGGGTAACTTTATCCAATGCATAGACCAATTTGTTTGTTCGGGACTCGGATACGAGCGATCGAGGTGCACGGTGTCCTGAATGTGTGACTGTCTGGTCTTGTCACAGTAAGTAACGCAGCGCGGTGTCCTGCCAGTGGCTTCCATCATACTTCCGTGCACAGGTGCAAACTTCAAACCTAAACCTATACGTGTAGAATGCAGCAACCAACCAAAACCGCCTTGGCAAGCAATCAGTGGAACTACTACCAGGAGGCGGCCCAGTACAGCCCCATTCACTAAATCGCAGTTCCTGGTGTCTGACAGTTGTTGTTCACAGGTGCTTGCTACTAGTGACTACTTGTTGATGGTGCGGCGCGCGTAGACTTAGCAAGGGACCAATTCGAGAAACATGTTGAATAATTCGATCCTCATGCACCAGCGAAGATCAGTAGCCCATCATAACAATCAAAAACCAAGCGCCTTGCATTTTGAAATTGGACAGAACCTGCTCAACGCATTGTGTTCACCCACTCTGGACCCCTGCGGTGACTGGTTGATCAAACGAGCAAGATCAATCAGATCACGCCTCAAATCATCGGGGCTTGGCCAAACAAGACGAATTTCGAAATTCCGGTGCGTTTCATACTAGCCTGAGGTCAGGAACGGATCCGGGGACACTTGTCAGGGGAAATGTTTTCCAGGGTCCATCGGACACGCGGTGCGCACAGTTAGCTTCGAGCAGCCAGGTTGAAAAATTGAGCCTGATTCCCTACCGCTGATTTGAATTGATGTATATGAATCCCTACGCGCACCAAGACCAGCTGATCTAGGTCATCATTCAACACGGCCATAGGTGAATCACTTCCAAGCCAGAACTTTCCAACTTAAAAGTGGACTTGACGACACTTTTCCTGAACTTGCCGTCCCCGGCTTTCCGTTATTCCCCTGTGGGTGCTATAGCCAAACTTGACGTGGCGGGCTGTGGCTTGTGCGCTATAAACTACCTGTAACTAGTCGGGGTTTGACATCGACTGCAATCTTTTTACGGTCAAGTCTGCCTTTTGTGGCGGAAGTTGGGAAAAAGAGAAGTTGCCAGATTTCTATAAGAGCAACTACATTAAGGCGAGTCCTTATTATCGAGTGCTTTGTAGCACATATATCCTCCCTCTGTACTCAATATAATGCTCTTCCTTAATGTCGTTTTCATGCTATGGCTTCATCTAGCACATGCAGCATCCATCATTTCACGATCCAATTCCTACTCACTCAACTCTCGTTCGAACACGCTAGGCCCTAAAAACAACTTAATAATTTCAAATAAAGTCATATCTCCAGACGGGTTCGCCCGCTCGTGAGTTTGTCTTTGCCGTGTTCCTTGCATCTTATAATCATTGGTATAGTGCAACGCTCGCTGGAGGAACGTTTCCGGGTCCAATCATCGCAGCTACAAAGGTCCATTTTCCTGCCAATTTGATCGAGCCCTCAGACACTGACTATAGCTGAAGGGAGAACACTTTGCAATAAATGTCGTGAACAGACTCACTAACGATGAAATGCTCAAGAGCACCAGTGTGGTGGGTATACATCCGTTCAGTACTCACACATCAGGCTTACTAATACCTGACTTTGTTTAGCACTGGCACGGAATCAGTCAGAATGGGACTAATTATGTGGATGGAGTCTCGTTCGTTACTCAATGTCCCATTGCGCAAAATCACTCCTTTCTGCACTCCTTCGAGGCTCGGAATCAGGCTGGAACCTTCTGGTATCATAGTCATTACGCGACCCAACAGTGGTGTGTTAATATGAATTTTGTTCAACTCTGCAATCAATGATCCGAAACCGTTCAGCGATGGACTCCGCGGGGCTTTGATTATCTACGATCCTGAAGACCCCCTATCCTATTTATACGACGTTGACGACGGTACAGTAACTCCTGTCATGGTCATGAAATCACTCGCTTAAAACATTAACAGAAACTACCGTCATCACTCTTGCCGACTGGTACGTCTCAGAACTTTTTACGACTTGCATTCAGCTCATTAATTGATCATAGGTACCATGTGGTTGCCCCTGTTTTAAGCCATATAATTGGCACTAATGCCAACTCAACACTCATTAACGGTCTCGGTAGATATCAAGGGGGACCCAACAGTGACCTGGCGGTGGTCAGTGTCGAGTACGGGAAAAGATATCGCCTACGCATTATAGCAATGTCTTGCGATCCCAACTTTTTGTTCTCCATTGACAAGCATAACCTGACGATAATCGAAGCGGACGGTCAACTGACGCAACCCCTCCTCGTGGACTCGCTCCAGATACTTGCTGGACAGCGATACTCTGCTGTGCTCGTCGCGAACCAGCCGGTCGACAACTACTGGATACGAGCACTCCCAAGCACTCCTGGCTTGAGCTTTAACAACGGCCAGAGCTCTGCTATCTTGCGATACAACGGTGCACCCGTTGCAGAGCCTACTACAAACCAGACCAAGAGTATCATGCAGCTCGTCGAGAACAACCTGCATGCATTCATCAATCCTGGTGCGCCTGGGATTCCAGAGTACGGAAAGGCAGACATCAACTTGAGGATGGTGGTCAACAACACGGGTGGGATATATTCGATCAACGGCGCAACATACAAGCCTCCCACGGTGCCCGTACTGCTTCAGATCCTCAGCGGCGCACAACATGCAACCGATCTCCTTCCGGCAGGAAGTGTGTATGTTTTAGAGGCTAACAAGGTCGTCGAATTGACGATGCTAGCCGTTACTGTTGGCGGTCCTGTAAGTTTCTCCCAAGTTCACTACGTTACACACATCTCATGGCGTCTCCCTAGCATCCGATTCATATTCACGGTGTAAGCATTTCTGGTGACCAGTTGACACCTCGATTGCTCACTGCAGTGATAGCATAGCTTTGATGTCGTGCAGAGCGCCGGAAACAGTTCTTTTAATTACGTCAATCCCGTACGCAGAGATGTGGTATCCAGTGGGCTCCAAAACCAACAGATGGTGATTAGATGGGTCACAGATAACTCTGGCCCATGGTTCCTGCACTGGTAAGCACTGTGACATTGACGTATCTCGCACTAGCACTGATCTCATCGCTTACCTAGTCACATTGATTGGCATCTCGACGCGTACGTGTCTCGGGCGCTCTGACACTGCCGTAATCTGACATGTATTGCTACTAGTGGTTTCGCTGTAGTCATGGCCGAAAGTCCCTCAGACACTCAGAAGCATCTAGGCCCCATACCCAGTAACTATTCAATGTTCATCTTATGCCCTGCTTCAACTGATGGTGTACACAGATGCATGGGACGAACTTTGCCCAATATTCAACTCGTTAACCCCAGCCCAGATTGGAGCGGAAAATTCGTATCAGGAAGCACAGAATATCTCCACATTGCTATTTCCCAACACATAGCGTTCACTGTTAGTTCGAAGGGATGGCACTATCGGGACTCTCATAATAAATGCACTCAGTAACACCATTAATAGCAAATTACCTTGGGCCATCATATGGAAATGCTCTGTATTTTATGTGAGCTACTTACAGACTACGCGCGATGTTGTAATGAATAAGCCCCCGTGACATGGATGCATACCGAATGTCCACTCACTAACCACAAACACTGCTGGAAGCGTGCTGTATTAGCTCCCCTAGACAGACGTCCAAAGATAGTCGACGGTTCTTGCCGTGTGTTGTGTCAACTGCTGGGTGGGGTCGCCCATACGGAATCTGCGCGATTCAGACAACAGGTGAGAACAACTGCATTAAGCTAGGAGGAACTTCCCAGAGCGTGTTGGGTGGTGAACAGTGTCGTGGGTGCTATAATGCTGGACAACTACCAGTGGTCCAATTAGATCAAAGCAAGTGATGAGAAGGCAAGGATCAGTTATTCTCCGGATCAAAAGTAACTTTGTTCACATTCTGAAATAAACACCACCGGGGCCGCAGCCTGGTACGATACGACTGATCATGATTTGAGGCCGACACCTGGCTTCTACTTAGCTTCCTTCCGCCAAGGGAGAGACCTCTCGAGCTCAGCGTCTCCTGTGTTGAGTGGCTCAAGATCGGCTAAGAGCAGGTCTGAGGTATGGGACTAGCCTGGGATGGTTTGGTGTGAAGTCGGCGTTCGACGATGGGATTCTGCCTAGGGAACGAGGGGGGCAGTGGTACTGCCTGGGAGCAGACACTGACAGCAGAAGAACCCGAGCCGTCACGGTCTCCGGGAATCACGCATTTGTTGATCCCGAAGTGAACGTACTTCCAAAATTTGGTTGTAGACGTGCAATCGTATGTTGGTCGTATCGAACGTTTTTCCAAGGACAAGAGGTGTGGGAAAATACATGCCTGGTCAGATTTAGTAAATATGCATTGGGGATATGATGCGATCTTATTAGCCACGTGCCAAAAATGGGCGATATCGGACGAGCGAAAGACTTATCGATTTCTAAGTCGTTTCACTAGTCTTCACAGCTATCGGTAGCTTATAAGGTACCTCTTCGCTCCCATTTAAAGGCTGTTCTGACGCTCTCTCCATCTTGTTCCAGATCCACCATTACCGCACTCTCTCGTCGATTCATCATGGGTGTCCTCGATATCGTTCCCGTTAGTACAAGTCGATCATCGGAGAAGCTGATCCACTGATGTCCTAGCAGGCTGGTGTCCTAACTGGAGATAACGTTCGCAAGCTGTTCGACTATGCAAAGGAGAACAAGGTACATCGCTCTCGACTCATCTTCTATTACCTTAATGAAACGCCTTGCAATTCAACTTCAATAGTTTGCCATTCCCGTGAGTGCCTTTCCTATTGGAAGAAGTCAAGATCCTGCTAAAGCGATATCCTCTTCATCAGGCTATAGTGAGTAACGAATAAATCATGGTCTCCTTGAGTTTCGGCTTAACTGTGTCAGAATGTCACTTCCTCATCCACCGCTAATGCCGTCTTGGAAGCCGCAAGGTCGGTAAAAGAGTCTTGGTCGTTCACGAAATACTCACCTCTAGCTCTGCAGAGACATCAAGGCTCCGATCATCCTCCAGGTCTCTCAGGGTGGAAGTGCCTACTACGCCGGCAAAGGTCTTGCAAATGACAAGCAGCAAGCTTCCATTCTGGGAGCTGTTGCCGCTGCCCACCATATTCGCACAGTTGCGAAGGCCTACGGCGTGTGAGTCTGACCTTTGCCTGGGATCCATGTTATTTTAAACCACGGTGGACATATAGGCCCGTCGTTCTTCACAGCGACCACTGTGCCCACAAGCTCCTGCCATGGTTTGATGGGATGCTTGCTGCCGATGAGGCTTATTTCAAGGAGCACCAAGAGCCCCTTTTCTCTTCACACATGCTTGACCTGTCTGAGGAGCCAAAAGAGGAAAACATTGCAACTTGCGTAAAGTACTTCAAGCGCATGGCACCTCTTGGTATCTGGCTAGAGATGGAAATCGGTATTACCGGTGGTGAAGAGGACGGTGTTGACAACACTGGGGTCGACAATGCGTCCCTCTATACGCAACCCGAGGACATCTACGATGTCCACGCTGCTTTGAGTGCTATTGGCCCCAATTTCAGCATTGCCGCTGCATTCGGTAACGTGCACGGTGTCTACAAGCCTGGAAACGTCAAACTCCAGCCTGAATTGCTTGGAAAGCACCAAGCTTACAGCAGCCAAAAACTCGGTGGCAAGTCCGAGAAGCCTCTCTACCTCGTGTTCCACGGTGGTTCCGGGTCCACCAAGGAGGAGATCAGGACTGCAGTCGAGCACGGCGTCGTCAAAATGAACGTTGATACCGGTGAGTGTCAGGTTTAGTAGCAAATGCAGTCGCTGACGAACACTGGTCACTCAGACACCCAGTTTGCTTACCTCGCTGGTATCAGGGTACGATTGTCCATCGGTTTTCGAGATCGAGCAATGACTGACCGCTGTCACTCAGGACTTCGTTTTCAAGAAAAAAGATTATTTGCTCACTCAAGTTGGTAACCCTGAAGGCGCAGACAAACCCAACAAGAAGGTACATTGAATCTTCTATAAGATTTCCGACACTCATGTTTGATTGCAGTTTTATGACCCCCGTGTCTGGGTTCGTGAGGGCGAGAAAACGCTCTCGGCGCGGGTCAAGGAGGCTTGCAGTGACCTCGGCAACATTAGTGAGTGTCAAATTGAGCGTGATCGTTTATCGGTTATTGACTTGAACATCGTCCGTAGACCGCCTGTAAAGAAAGTGCCTGTAGATGCATGTATAGCTTAGAAACAAGGTTCGAAGATTTATGACGCGTTACGTACTTCTGCAAATGCCCTGCAAAATCAGGACGCCCGAAAGCAACCTAAGTTACCATTAATTTACGTCGAGCAGTGGTTCATAGACGTGCTCGGGGTGTCTAGATATATCTGCAGATTTGCTGAAAGACCGTGACTCCTGAACACGGTATGAAGAGCTTTGGTCGATGGAAGCGCCGGAAGTGTGACAACTGTGGGTGATTTCGATTCTTCGAACTTCTGTTGATTCTCGAACCACTGTTGTAATCCACGAAGCGTAACTCACAACTGCACCACCAACCTCCATCTCAATCTCGAGGCATCTTCGGTCGAGATTGCCTTGTCTATAGTCTGTAATTATAAGTTCCTGCTTCGCCGGACACGGAGAAATTCATATATCAAATATTTATTGTGACAACATGAACATGAACGATGTTCGTACGTGACTCTTAATCTTTACTCCATTCAACTGCGACTCATATCCCGCATAGTCTACGCTTCTTTGCTCCTTCCGGTTTTCTTGACTATCGAATGCACGAGATGCGTTCTCTACGTCTCTGACAGAACGCCTGGCAGCGGTCCACTGCGCTTGGTCATCTTACTACTCAACATCCTCGCGTTTGGCCCGCTCCGAGTGATTTTTGGATGGGTGTTGATGATCATATGGCTGCCTGTGCGAGCTCTTCTGTGGTTCATGGGTATAGGAAGGGGAGCGCCAAAGAAAGGTGCGTATTTTTGGTCCCTTACTCGCGTGCAAGATGGCTGACAATCCATTCATGCGTCGCGTATGTAGGCTCGGCGGCAGCAACAGCGCGATTCTATGAATTTAAGAGGAGACGAGCTGAGGGACTGGAAGAACAGACGAGGGGAAAGTTGATCTGGAGGACTTGAGTTATCCTTCATTTTCTTGGGCTGTATGTACATCTAGAGGTGTATTGTTTCTTGGGCTGTTGTTGTGCTGTTGTCGTTGTATGTTATATTTATGCTCTCCCTCTGTACTACGCTCCCGGCTGGCAATTGGAGCTCAACTCTACATTCACCATACCGCACCAAACGAACCAATATGATACCGAACCTCCGGCAATCACGTGACCGCGTATTTGCCGTCGCTATGTACAAGAATTCGTTCAAGTCGAATGAATCCATGGTGAAGACGCGAGCGAACTGAGCGGAATTCTATTGCGCCATATATAAGTATGGTGTAGATGCAATTTATGTTAAGAGTCCCTAGGTAGGCAAGCATACAATACAGGTATTCGTACATACTGTCAATATATAAACTCTAGATCTGGACTTCGAGAAGATGGGTCAATACATACATCTACAATATCTCCAATGTCCTAATGTCCATCACGCTGCGAACGGAACCAACATCTTTGACTTGTGCAGTGATATCATGGTCTGACGCGATTCTTTTGTATTCTCCGCCCCGCTGTTGCGCTAGTAAAAACGCGCTAAAAGGTTGTCCAAGGCGAACAATCAACCGCAACGCTCGCTCGATCGATTCCGAATCAACCGACTCCTGTTCTCCAAGGGACTCGCCAGGTGAATCCTGTAATGGAGACTCGAGTGCGGTCCAACCATCCTCACTCTGCGTGTCGTCTTCAAAGTCAGGCAGCCCGAGGAGATGACGATCCCAGGGACGGACGAGTAAGAATGACTGTCGAGTAGGCCGTGCATGCGAGAACTGAGGTAGCCTGTCTTCTGTCGAGATCAGCAAGTCATGAAGTCTGTCGACCTTGACTTGATACGTGAAATATGTCTCCTGGTCTTGGAAAGGCCTTCGTCTGACCTCTGTGACAGGGAATGCGATGCAGGGCAGATGCACACGGCGGTGTGCGAAACGGGGGGCGCTCAGATATTCAAGACTGCTGTACAATCTCACAGCCAACTTCAAATCCGCGGAGTCTCGCAGCGCAGAGACTGATATCTGCATCTCGTCTTCGGATATAGATAGCAGCGCGTATGGTGGAGCTTCGTATGAAGTGATGTCTGCAGGCAAACAGCTATTAAACTCGGAAGATCTTCCTATCCAGTCGAGGGCAGTAATATCCCCTGACTGAGCTATGATCTCTTGCAAAAGCCGCCCGAGCGCGTTTTGTTTCTTCTCCCCATACATGACAGGTAACTGGATGCCGAAGATTCCAAATAAAGAGTATGCGATGTCTTCCTGCAACGTGGTGACACGCCTTGATACCCATTGCAGTTTTTCTCGTGCACGTCTCATCCCGGGACGGAAGCCCACGAGGGCCCGTGCATGTATGCCTGTTGCATCTTCCAACTCCTGCATGATCTTGGGAGACTCTTTGTGGTTGGGAGAGTGGTCATCGAGATATAAGGTCCAATCATTTTGGTAGAAGAGGACGACCTTAGGAGCCAGAAATTCGGGAACAGTCCATCCTCGCGTGTTCCAAGTGCTTGCTGCTAGCGCGCCAGGCTCTGATGAAGGCGCAACATCCGACAGGTATACGATCGTGAGGACTGAGTTGCGATACCAGACAAACATGGAATTGAGTGATTTTTGGAGTTCGGCGTTGTTAGTTTGGTCGATGCAACATGTATCGATCCACCCCCAGCGATGCCCCGCACCACGAGTCGTTCTGCAGAATGACTGTAACTTCACGATACCGCCAACGGGATTCAACTCGTACACGACCTTGTCCTGGATGTCGTGCAACAGCAGCTCCTTCACCTCCCACCTATGTGACAACATGACACAACGGAAGTACGCCATCACAACGTCTTGAATGTCTGCCATTCGCAGCTCTGCTCGCTTCAATATCGACGATAAAAGCTCCTTGTACTCTGTGCTCGATTTGAAGGCATTTATCTGCGCCTCTCGATCACATAAGCGTCCAGTGTGAGTGTCAAGCAGACGCAGCGGGGCATCGTCGAGGTGGGTATACGTGAGCCTTCGAATAGCACCATCTGCCTCGGATGGACTGACAAACCGTTGGCGCAGCTCTGTAGATAGAGTTGAGCAGTATTACTTGACGCGGTAGTAGATAAATCTTACTTGTCTCGGGAGCATTGTCCAACTTGGAGAGCATGATTTGGAAAGCCTCGATAGCTTCGTCATAGAGTTGTGCGCCATGAAGCGCTGCATGCTTCACCTCATATCCAAGATAGGATGAAGGGTTCAGTTCGATAACCTGTGTATCACCAAAATGAACATCGGTTACAAAACAATAAATGCCACCGCACCTTTTGTGCATCGCGAAGGGCGTCCTCCCATAGCATTTTCTCCGTCCTCGCCTTACTGCGATTGGCAAAGATAGCATAGGTTGCAGAATCCAGGTCGATCGCTGCCGAGTAGATCTCGATAGCCCTGTCGTAGTCGCCCGCAGCAAGAGCAGCATCTCCGATCCTAGCAAGGTCTGTATCTCCGTTGGTAGCATAGAGCGTGCTACATTCTTGCTTGAAAGCTGCGTCATAGCGTGAAGCACAAATGAGTATTGTAGCCCGTAGACATTCCGAAAGACTTACCGATACACCAATCAAGGCAGCTTACCTTCGTAGCCTCGTCGCTCATATCCATCATGTATCGGTACGATTTGAGGGCTTCTCCAGGTCTACCCGCATGAAGGAGTGCATGACACCGTTTCTTGTTTGCGATTTGCCACAAGGACCCGATGTCCCACCCGAACAGCTGGGCATTGGGCATAAGAAGTACATTTGGTTGGTTGTATCATATCAACGTACCACGGTAAAGTCCTCATATCTGGAACGAATGACCGATTCAGGTAAGGACGCGCCCATGTTGATAGCGGCAGTGAAGTGGTTAGCAGCTTCATCGTAACGCGAGCTCTCCAAGACGTTGATTCCAATTTGAACATGCAGATATGCCTGATGTGTGAAGTTCATAAAAATCCGTCAACATATATGGACTAGATATAATGTATGAAACTGACCCCCACGGTACGACAGACAAGAGTATCAGCATTAGGACAAATGGCAGCTAGCTCTTGAACGCGCTGCATTGCGTCTTCGTGCTGATTTGCATTGAAAAGTGCGATGGCCTGAAAATGGCAATGTGGAAGGGAGATTCTGAGAGAAAGAGTGGACGTACCTTGATCAACAGAAGATCGACTGTCTTTGAATCTCTAGTGAATATGGACGCGAGATCGAATGCTTTCATCGCATCCTTAAATTTCATTGTTCCACAGAGGGCAATGCCTTTGGAGATATAGCCTGTCGAGGATGGCTGAATGCTGATAGACTATGTCACCATCAAAGTTAGGCTATCCTAAGGGAGATCACGATGGGGCAGTATGTCACACCTTAAGTGCATCATGAATCGCGCTGTCCCAGTTGAGCTTTCGTGCCATGAGAAATGAACGATTAGCATATGAATTGTAGTTGTTGCCGTCAGTCTCGATCTCTTGAGTTAGCAGCTCTTCAGCAGTCGCCAAGTTGCCACTTATGCATGCATCGCGAACCGTTGGGTATAAAACGAGGATCTGCACGAAGTATGATCAATATCGAATAATGAAAGTGAAGGATGGAAACATGCCGTAGAATCAGCGTCGTGAGCCTGGCATCAGGGGTCAATGTGAAGTAATGGGAAATGCAACGTGGACTTACGTTGTTTGTCGATTGTTTGCTTGGAGTCTCCAACAATAACACGTCCTTGGGGTGAGATGAGATAAGCAAGGGACAGTAAATGAATAGGAACGTACTTCTACAGCCCATTCCTGGGGAGAGTCCTCCAGCAAAGCGACCTCAGGTACTGCCCATTGGGAGACCTTCTTATTGGCACTCCCGCTAATGATGTGCTTGCCGTCCACAGAGAATGCGACACAATACACATTATCGGAATGCTTGAATATAGCGATGGTTCGTCGATCCGCGAGCCGCCAGAGGCGGACGTGCTTGTCATCGGATGCAGAGGCGACAAATGTGCCAGTAGAGTTCACGGCAATGGCATTCACCTGATACGTATGGCCTGTCCAGGGATCACCCACCTGTTTCCAGGTTGATGGATCCCAGACCCGTATCGTGGGATCAAGAACGGTGCTCGCTGAGAAAAGCCGTGAACTATCGGGCTTCCATGCGAGTGATAAGTTGAACACAGCGTGAGCCGTGAAGTTTGCGATGCATTCTCTCGTGTCCGTAATCAAAATCTGGACATCCTTGAATGTCGCGATAGCAAGGTGTTCTCCAGACGGTGCATACCGAATGCAGTAGACTGCTGTATGACAGTCAATTGGATTTCCTTGCAGATCCCACGTTGCGGTGCTCCAGAGCTTTACGGTGCCATCCAATGAACCGGTTGCTAGCAGTGCACCATCTGCAGAAAAGTCCAGCGAGTAGATCGACCCGAAGTGAGCTTTTATGATTTGGGTGAGAGAATTGCCAGTGTTTCTATCCCAAGCGATGAGCTCTCCGTTATAATCCCCGCTCGCTATGAACTGCCCGTCTCTTGATACCGCGACTGCTCGTACTGCGTTGCGATGCCCTTCCATTTTCTTCAACACGATTCCCTCTTTCAAGTCCCACAGGCGGAGCGTCTTGTCTACCGAGCCCGTGACAATATGTCGTCCATCGAGGAAAACTACGACTGCACGTACGGTATCTGCGTGAGCTTCAAACTCTCGAACGGGTATTGTTATCTGAGCGATAGACTCCACTGCTTCCCTCATTCTGCTGTCGGATGGTGATGGCGTTTGGCAGTTGTTGAGATGAAGATTGTGGATGACTTGGTACCTTGCTGCAGTGGATATCAGAGGCCCAACGTGCACTGGACCCTGGTCGTTTTGCTTCACAAAGTTGGCAGAGTCTGTCGTTACTGACGCCCAACTCGCTTCTTCGCCCACGAACAGTTATATAAACCCCCCATCAATTAATTATTGAGTACCAAATATTTCGGGCTTTTGACTAGAAAGAGCCGAATCTATCACCTGGTGTAATATAACCCGTCTGAGCAATTATGTGGACGTGACACCCAAGATTCTTCCGCTGTCGGACCCTTGACGGGGGGCCGACCATTTCAACTTTGTCCTCTGGTAGTGAGATACTGTAAATAGTACAAATCCCTGGGTGCGCGTGTGCAGAAGGAAATGAAAACTCATGCTGAGACCCTTCCAAAACAAATGAGTACGTACAGCTACAATATCTCTAGTGTCCTGATGTCTATACTGTGAACAGAATCCACGTCTCTGACTTGTGTAATGATATCACGATCTGATGCGATTCTCTTGTATTCTCCGCTGCGTTGCTGCGCTAGCAGGAATGCGCTGAACGGCTGTTCAAGGCGAACAATCAATCGCATTGCACGCTCGTTCGATTCTGGATCAACCGGGCCCTCTCCGGACGACCCAGGGAGAGTAAAATCATCCACGCTCTCTGTATCATCTGCATAGTGACGTCCTCCGATGCTCCCGTCCGCATCTGTGCTTGCTTTCGCAGAGTCAGGGATGAACCGTGCAACGCCTGCACGCCGTCTTCGTGCAGCCTCCCGCCATTCAGGATTTGGCTTCGAAGGAATGACAAGCGGACCAGTAGGGGCTTTGGTTTTTCCCATTTACACTAGACGACGAAAGCAGCACATGGGCCTTTTGTGAGCTGTAGAAATGTTGAAAAGAGCGGAAGGAGACCCACCGCTGTGCACCAAACTTGTTCAAAGAAGTGATAAGCTCGTCCTCGAGACGGCCGCCTTCATCATCGCCAGAGTCTGGCTTATCTTTACGCTCACCATCAGCGAACACGATACCGCTCTCCTCTTCGTCGTCGGAATCCTCTCGGGAACTGAAAGTACGAGGAGAACCTGTGAGTGGGCTGCCGGAGGCAGAGCTTGCCGCACTGGAGAGGTGGCGAGGGAGCGCTGAGGACTCACTCTTCTGCACGTGCAAAGAAGACGTCGTTGTATTCGGAGGATGCTGTCAGTGGTAGGAGCGGATCGCATGCAAGATGTTTGGCTAGTAAGACAGAGCGCGGGATAAAGGGAGTGAGGTTCCGGAAGCTTTGCTCGAGGACGATGATATGTCGATAGACAGAGTAGCGAAGCGTTGTCGAGGCGTACATTTGGAAGAACCGTTCACGAGTTGGATTGGAGCGCTGGGCATTGAGCGATTGTTGAATTCCATCAGCGGTACTTTCGAACCATTTCATATGCGAAGCCGATTTCCAGGGAGGTGCGGATCTGAAATGTCACATGTCACACGTGTCAGCCAGCAGTGGTACGCACACCTCGTCAACGTATGTGCACGTGATCCTTACTCACGGTATTAAGTCCGATGCAACACCCCCTCGCGTCATGGTTCCTGTGGAAATTTATATATAAGTGCAATAATAGTGGCGAGCCACCATACTCTGAAGATAAAGTAGTAACTATCACAGTACAGAGATCTCTACTTCCCAAGATGCATACCGCTACAATATCTCTAGCGTCTTGACCATGTCCGGAATAATAGAAGAAAGGTTTTTGACTCGTGCAATAATAACATGATCTGATGCGATTCTCTTGTATTCTCCGCCACGCTGTTGCGCTAGTAAAAATGCGCCAAAAGGCTGTGTAAGGCGAGCAGTCAATCGCAATGCTCGATCGCTCAGTTTCGAATCAACCGACTCCTGTAATGGAGACCCAGGCGCAGACCAAGGACCTTCCTTGCTCTGCGTGTCGTCAGAAACGTCAGGCAACTCTGCTAAGCCAGACGGCTCCGCGAAGTCAGGAAGGTCGA
>MU179415.1:32442-60570 GCA_016767475.1 Suillus weaverae | reverse complement strand
GTCTAGTTCATTCTTTGTGGCAATCAGGTACATTTCTTGACGATAGCCACTTACTTCGAACCAGATTGTTTTACTGAGATGTTGGCCATTCAACCGCATAGTAATGGCGGAGTAGAATTTGCTTTGAGGGCGTGTACGACCGTCGAGGTGCATCAGGCTGAGGGAATTTCACAGAAATACTTAAACTCGGGCATCAGATTAGCGACTCGTTACGAGGCGAAGCCAAAGCCTGAGCGTCCAGCTGACCATCTCTATTAGGATGAACCTCTGTTGACTAGGGCTAGAGGGATGCTAGGAGGGCGGGTGGCAGTGGTTTCGAACTTGTGGAAATTCTCATCAGGGGCTACCACTACATCCACTGCCCATTCATCTTGTTCTGTTTAGTAGGATACCACTAAGTTATACAATCTGGGACACTGGGTAGTACATGGAATTTAGTGTTTGACTCACTGGTGCTGAATTTCCTTAGAGAACTTCTACTGGAATCCCATGATTTTATTATCACTGAAACTTGAAAGGACCAACCTACTCTATGAGAATTTCAGTAGAAGCTCTCTGCACTAGGGCTGCATGCTGTTGCTGTCATAGACAGTTTGTATGGTGACTGTTGACAGATATGGTTGCTGTACTGGTGGACCTGCGAAGAGAGATTAATACTAGGTATGGTGTATGGCAGTAGTGCTGCTGTGGTCTGGTCCAGAACCACGGTTCAAACCAGACTTTTGGTCCAGTTCTCTTTGGTTTGGTCCATGGTTCCCTCACCAGCCAGAACTGGACTGGAAAACAGTTCTGAGTTCTGGACCTTCACTAATGGTCTGGTTCTGGTTTGACTTTCCCAAACCTTCCTGCATCAGAAAACCTGGATCTTCCCTGATTTGGCTGAATTGTCTGATAGCAGGCCCACCAGGCAAATCAAATAAATCAGCTCATTAAATTTTGTCTGATTTCAGATGGGTGTCATTCTGAAATTAGACCAATCAGGTCCATCAGACAGTCAGAAAATCAAACTGTTCGACTCTCATCAGGAAAACGACAAGTTGCTTATTTCACCTTATTGTCACTTTTTCACATCCAATAAGGTGAAATAAGCAAAGGCTAAAATAAGTGACCATGAAGCGGAAAAAGGCCACTTGTCATCTGAATTCTCACTTATTTCTGACTTAGTTTACTTTTTGGCATCAGAAAAAGGGCATTGTCCATTCAGAAAAGCACAACATGAAAACAATTAAGCAAGATAAAACCAGAAAAAAATGAACCTGAACCAATAGTCAGAAAGCAGTACCAGTAGTCTTGTACTGGTCAAAAACAGCATAGGATAGGATGTGTAACGAGTGGTGATAGTAATAGTAGTCCGCCGAGCAAGCTAAGGATAGTATTGAAAGGTCCATCATGGACAGACGGTGCCACCAGAGAAATGCTCTGCCAAATCCGCAAAATCAGTAAGGTGTTAAAAAAAACAATGATTTGCAAACAAAGACAGGCAAAGCTTGAATAAGATAATATTGTACATACATAAGAAGGCACGGTCATCATCCGAGCTCTCAGAGATGCCCGCATCCGCAGCGTTACTTTCGTTCAAAGCTGACCGTGCCATGTCCACTGTGGTTTCGACAAAGTTCAGGCCCTTCTTCTTGATGCTCTTCATGTACCCAGTGTTTGCTTTACCCCAGAGATCACATGAAAACAGATATGGAGCGCTCGTCACCTTCCCAGTGACCTTGTTGAGTACTTTGGGAAGCTTGATGTTCAACTTGCTGCATGCTGAGGTTGATGCTAAGATGTCCTTGACTTTGATATCACCTTCTGAAATCAATGTGACAGCATGCTCGAGCTATGTGAATTATTTGAGTGGGACATGGAGCATTACTAACAAGAAAATGAACAAACCGCTGTAGCACAAAATGTGATAACACCAGCCATCCCTTTTGTCACAAGGTCCTTGGTTTTCAATGTGGGAATGGTAGCATGGCCATTAATGGCACTAAGGTGGGCCTTTCCAAGGAGCTGCAGCATAAATGCAGAGTGGAACGCCCCATCAGGCTCGCACTTGTCCATGTCCTCGAAAATGAAGGCAAAATTCTTCAAAAGGAGCCCTGCAAGAACCTCTGGGTCACAGTCATTGTTGCTTGTCAGAAAATCAAAGATGATTGCAATGGCCGTAGAGCCAAAGTTGCTCCGCTACTCGGAAAGTCGTTGGACAGTCTGTGAGTTGGAGGAGATAAGTAGTAAGGAGGTGTTGTAGACATATGGTGGGACAGAAACCTATGAGTGAGAAAACAGCACTGTTCTGAACAATGGCAAGATTCAGCTCCAGGTAGACTGCCTGAAATGCAATTTGGATATGTGTCAGTAAAGTTTCATCTGGGATGCTCCAGAGTGATTCTTGGCTGCCAGCCCACAACATCATTGTGGGAAGGAATTTCTTAGCCCAATGGTGGTCTGTTTGGACTTGTTCAGGAAGGTCGGTGTTTCGATATTGCGATCGAGGCTTCAAGTTGTCATGTGGCGTGTCAACATTGACTGACTGCTCCTTGGGCTTGGCAGAAGTAGCATGAAGAGACGTTGAAACCTTGAGTGAATCTAACTTTGCCTTCTTAGTGAGAGCAGGTTTGACGTCTGTGGTCACGACTGACGTCTAAAAAAAAATTGCATCAGAAAGGACACTCTATATCACTAAATTCTCACCAAGCTTGTGGTACGGGGGGCCTTCCCAGGCTTCGCTTCATACGTCAGATCACTCTTGTCTGGTACTTCATCAATCTCCATTGTATTGTCAACTAAAGGTGCAGTGAGTCTGATAGCATCAATGTCAATGATCAGTGCTGACTCATAGGCATCAACTGACAAAAAATCTTCAATTTCACTCCCTTCAGAGGCCTTCCTTTTGAGGTTGCCAACTGCAAAGGGAGCCTTGGGCGAGCCGACTGGTGAAGGCTGGGTGAACGGAGCATGAAACTCGGCAGGAATCTCCAACTCGTCATCAGAGTCATCAATGGTGAGAGTCAGTGCTGCCTTTGAATAATAATGTCAGATGTTTTTTGAGAGCCAAAAATTAAAACATTACTGCAGCAGCTGACCTCCCTTCCTTGGCAGTGATCCTGTGTGCAGCCAGGCATTCCAATCCATCAACCTCATCCAGGAAATCCTCATCCTCATCATCAGCAAAATCTCCTGGTACATCCTCATCTACACCAGAACATCGAGGACCTTTAAGAATACTGGTTGGGATTTCACTGTGAGTTGTCTTGGAAGAGCCCGTAAGACGAGAAAAGATTGTTGAAGGAGGAGGTGATGCCAATGGCGTGTGAGTCACATGACTCGGTGGTGCGTTTGGATTCTTGATGGGTATGTTGATGTCTGAGATCCAGCTATTGACTTTGCTGCCAAGAGTATACTCAGGCTTTCTACGGTTCAAAGTTAAATTGAGGAAGAACATTGTGGATTCAGTGAGAAGGAGCATGATGAGAAGGTTCAGGGAAACCTACATCATGATAACATCCATTGAGTCGCCCTTCTTATGGACACATGCATCCTTATCTCTGCCATCAGCAGAAGTTGTCTGTTTGATTTGCTCACGTGCTTGATTGACAGCATCCTTCATCGAAACTTTGGTAATCTTCTTTTTGACAGTACGCTCACTGCATACACCTTGGTCATCCTTGAGACCCATCTGTGCATGAGCCAGTAAGAATCTCTGGCTCTTGATTCAAGTTGGTTCTAACCTCATTGCCTTCACCATAGGTGGCTGTGACATCCACCTGACTCAGACCATCCCCTACAGCTGCCTTCGCTTTGATAGGAATTGGATGAGGCCGAACTCCCTTAGCCTTCCTTGCCAATGTAGCTGTCTGCTTGGCTTCCATCTCTAGCTCTACACCAGCAATGCGTTTAGCTCCTGCTTCAGCATCTGTGGCCTGTGCTGTGGCCTGTGCTGCCTTTTCTGCTCAAGCGGCAGCAACTTCTTCTGCTGTACATCGTGTTTTCTTTGCCTGCAAGAGTATCACACCAGGATGTGCAGTCACATTGGATGGACGAGTCTGATGAGTCAGAGTAGTGTCAGCAGGTTGGGAAGGCATATTGGTATGAAAGATGCAGGTGAGGAGCTGTGAGGGAGATGGGCAGGAATTTGCAGGTAGCAGGGAGTGGCAAGAAATGGTCTAGGTTCAGAGAAAACTTTTAAGTGTGTGTTACCCTTAATCCCAAACATGGACAACATGTTATTGATTACAACCATCATGACACTCGTTGAAGCATGGTTTACTTTGGACTGAAACTGAATTTTTGTGGTGCTAAGCATAAACTATGTACATGCCCCATTTTTTCATGCCTTTACACGCAGTTGACATTGTTCAAAGGAACCGGAACTCTCGATCAGACCATAATGCACTCCAACTCCCTTGTGGACGCTCACATTGTCAGCGCTATTTCAAAACTCAAGTGGGACAAACCAAACATTGGAATTCAGCCCATCCTACAACCCCAAAGCCATCCAACTCTTACCATGCCCATGTTTCTGAAGAGCTAGAGGAGCCTCGCTATCCAACACCTGAGCTGCAGTTTGACTTTCAAGAAGTCAAGAATGATTGGTTGAATCTGACAGGACATGACGGAATGCGCAACCCACCAGCTCCAGGAGTTGACACTGAGTTTTGGGGCCCAGGAGACTGCTTACATATATCAGAACTTTCACAAGGACCTTGATGGTAAATGCTTCACTTCATTATTATATCAATTTTCTAACAATGTATGTTCTTTTAGCCCGCCCTTGTGATGAGAACGGCGTGTTTCTCCCCCCTGGAAGCCCACCTAAACCACTCTCTGATAAATCCTCCTCTGACTGGACTCCTTACCAAAATCATGTTGAGTTTGAAACAGCGGAGTATTTGTTTGCCAAGAATCAGATGCCTGCAGGTCAGATCAACAAACTCCTTGACCTCTGGGCCTCAACCCTCAAGAAACACAACGACAAGCCACCCTTTGCCGATTTTCGCGACCTTTACAAAACCATTGACAAAACGCTGCTTGGGGATGTGAGGTGGCAGTCATTTTCAGTTCGCTACAATGGCGAAAGACCAGACACTGATGCACCACCATGGATGGATCAAGTCTTTGATGTCTGGTACCATGATCCACGAGAGGTCATCCACAACATGCTCGCAAATCCTGACTATGCCAAAGAGTTTGATTACAGACCCTACCACAAGTTTTTGACTGATGATAACGAGTGTCAGTGGAAGGACTTTATGTCTGGTGATTGGGCATGGGATCAGGCTGTAAGTCTTTCAATTTCTCGATCACTCCTTTAAATCTAACAAGCACCACCAGGACATAATCTCCAAAGATCCAGATTCACATGGATCCACATTTGTACCTGTTGTTTTAGGCAGCGACAAGACCACGGTTTCTGTTGCAACAGGAAACAATGAATATTACCCACTCTATGCATCTATTGGTAATGTTCGCAATAATGTTAGATGAGCCCACCGTGACACAGTTAGTATTATCGCCTTTCTTGCTATTCCCAAAAGTAAGCTTGGTTTTTCTTAAATGCACTGTTTGCTTATCTGAATTAGCAATGAAGGAACATGCGACTAGTGATGTCAAGTTCCAAAAGTTTTGCCGGCAATTGTTTCACTGTTCGCTCTCCAAGATTCTCAAAACACTTCGTCCTGGTATCACCAAGTACGAAGTTGTGCATTTTGGTGACGGACATTTCCGCCGTGTGATATATGGTCTGGGGCCATATATTGCTGACTATGAGGAGCAAGTCTTATTGATGTGCATCATGTGTGGTTGGTGCCCAAGGTATGTAATTGTTCATCTCTTTAGTCAACTACTTTAATTAATTATTGTCCAGATGTTTGTCTTCACGTATCAATCTAGACGAGCCAGCAGGTTGGTGCTGTCAGCATCATACAGATGTACTTGTTGAGGAGGGTACTCTCGATGCCTTATGGGATGAATATGGCATTGTCGGTGATCTTGTTGTAAGCCCTACCTTTCGCACTATGTTTCATGACGCGTTAACACTTTATATCAGCCCTTTACAAATGATTTTGCTCGTGCTGACATCCATGAACTCATTGCCCCCGATATCCTTCACCAGCTTATCAAAGGGACATTCAAAGACCACCTGGTTGATTGGATCGAGAAGTACCTCTACCAGACGCACTCGAAGAAAGATGCTGAGCGCATCATGGATGATATTGATCGAAGGTAAATGATTCATTTTATCATGAGTACTATCTATTGAACTAGTTGTGTGTAGAATTGCTGCTGTTCCGGCCTTTGCTGGTCTTCGGCGCTTCCCACAAGGACGAGGCTTCAAGCAGTGGACAGGTGATGACTCAAAAGCACTCATGAAGGTATGTTTTTTGTATATCAGACTACTGATATCTTACTGACATATTGTTATAGGTATACTTATCTGCTATTGAGGGATACGTCCCTGTGGATATGGTCAGGACATTTCGAGCCTTTCTCGAATTTTGTTATCTTGTCCGACGCAGCATAATCACAGAGAAGACACTCGAGCAGATCCAGGAGGCACTTGACCAGTTTTATCAGTACTGGCAAATTTTTGAAACACTCAACATTATTTCAACATTCTCGCTCCCTCGCCAGCATTCTCTTCAACACTACATACACCTCATTCAACTGTTTGGGGCCCCCAATGGTTTATGCTCTTCAATCACCGAAGCTAAGCATATCAAAGCTGTGAAGGAGCCATGGAGGCACTCCAGTCGGTATGAGGCACTGGGCCAAATGTTGGTCACAAATCAACGCCTTGACAAGCTTGCAGCATCGCATGCTGATTTTACTCAACGCAAGATGCTTGATGGTACATGCCTTTCTGCAGCCATCCTCGAAGTGGGTAAGTAAAATACTTTATTGTTATTGTACTCTCACTGATACTCAAATAGAACGACTGTGCGCCCTCAATCTCACGGCACCAGATGAAGCTGCCAACACTCAGGCTGTCAATACCACAGTGGACGACAATGACGACAATGATAATGAAGTTGACAATGGACCAACAAATGTCGAAGCACACGTGGAGTTGGCCAAAACACTTTGTGAGTCATTGAGCACCTGTCACTGTCAAACTACACTATAATATGATTTAGAACGTAAATGTGCTTGCACTATTGCTGCGTTAGCAATTGAATTATCAATCCCACATCTCTCAAATCTTCTGCGTCACTTTCTCTTTGGTCAACTCAACCCCAATGATCCCTGTGATCCGTCAGAGGTTCCCCTCGCTTACTGTCCCCAATTCAACGACAAAATCAGTGTTTTCAATTCTGCATGCTCAAGATTTTTTGCGCCAAGTGATCTCAGTGGTATTGGGGGAATGCACCACGAGTATATTCACGCATGTCCAATATGGAGAAACAAGCATCCTCGGTTTGATTGTGTCTTTGTCAACACAAATGCAGGTCTCGATGGTATGAGGGGCATGAATGTTGCACGAGTACTGACATTTTTTTCTTTTACTTACAAGTAAGAATTATACTTGTGCGCAGTTGTGCAGTGGTTCGATAACATTGGAGACTTGCTGAATGAAGACACTGGAATGTGGGTTGTACAGCCTGCTCATAATAACAACAACACGCCCCATATTTCCGTCATTCATATTGATTCAATCTACTGCACCGCACACCTTATTCCTGTATATGGTACTCAAGTTATTCCTGCTCAACATCACCATCATCAAACCTATGATGTTTTTAACCATTTTTATGTTAACAAATATGCAGATCATCACGCCTTTGAAATTGCATTTTAGACTTTTTCAGTCTAGTATTTGCTTATTACACTTGTTTTCGGCTTTTTTGAACTTCACACATGAACTTGTTTGGAAGTTCAAACTGCTTTTTCACAAGTAGAAAAAGCAATGATTAAGTTGGCTGAAAAATCTTCTGAATGGAAATCAAGGATGATTAAGTAAGATAAGGTGAAAAAAGGAACCTGTCGTTTTCCTGATGCTGTTCAGGATCATGATTTCAGCCAACTTCAACAAATTTTGAAAAACAAAAACAAGGTTGAGTAAGCATCAGAGTTTGAAATAGATGTCACACTGATTAGCAGTGTGATCAATATTATAGTGTGTGTAGTATACACACACCACAGCCATGCTCCCCCACCTCTTTCTCCACAGCAGTCGTAACACTGATGATGAGGTTTCATCAAACTCAAGGGATCATGAGCGGGATGAGGAGGACCAACTAGATGAGAAAGATGAGAGAGATGACACCAGTGAGGGTTTGGATCCAAGTGTTGATGATGCAGAGGAATCCAATATCAAGTTTCTCCAAGCAATCATCGACTTTTTTCAGTGTGTGGTCTTGTCAGCTGCTGAAGTCATCAACATTGCAGGGGTCGCTGTGAATTCATACACAAACACTAATTACGACAAACAACTGTATCATACTTCAATCCTGATGGGGGTTGGCTGGGTCAACAAACAAATTCTCATTGCATTCTCCTCCTGCCCAATCTATTCTACTTACGTCTGGCTCCCTGACACAGATGCTCCAATACCATCTCAAATTGTTGAGACAAGAAAACTGTACCCACACTTCACTAATGTAATCGGCACCATTGACGGCACACACATCCATTGCCATCCCTCAGCTGCTGATCGTGATGCCACTCGTGACTGCAAAGGCAATTTAACCCAAAATTGCCTTGCTGCATGCAACTTTGACATGTGTTTCACATACATGTTGAGTGGCTTCCAAGGGTCCACAGTGGTGTCTTCTTGCTTGAGGTGTCTTATATAAAAGTGATCAAAAGGCAATGACACCACAATTACACTTTTGTTAAGACTAAATGCTGCCAACAACCTCAAGTTCGCGGTCTACAACTTTTCCAACTTTTGTGGTAGATAACACAGTGTTCGTGGAGGTTACCTGCTATACAGCCTGGTGGATAACTTCACTTTGGGGGTTCTACAATACAAGTCTAGCTATATCTGGCAAGACAGATGATGTAGAGTATGTAGATAAGGTTTATCTAGTCTTTTATATGACTAGACAAAGTAATAGATAATTTAAGTAAGTTCCTCTAGTCCTATGTTTGACTAGACAGAAAATGAAGGATGGTGTGTACTATGCACAAGACTAGGTAGCAAATGTTGCTAGAGAATTCCCCTGCCTATAATGACTTACAAAAGGAATTGGGTAGAAGCTGATTGGATTTCCCTGCACAAGAGCAAATGGGTTTAATCCAGAATAAGGAAATGAATGCAGATAGTTCAATAAAGGGATCTGTGGCACAGATAAAAGGCTTGACTTGATATTCCTAGTCCTCTGAACTAGATGTCAGATGCACACTAAGGAATACAGGTACAGTCAAGAAAAGAATATATGATCTCAGAGCAAGTAACCTATATGTACTTGGTCTGCACTTTCTGGCAAACACACAGAGTGTTGGTGTCAGAGAAAGTGGAAGAATTGGAGTGTTTCTTTTTAGAGTGAAAAGAAAGTTCTTTTTTTTGTGGGTGGAGATGGGGTCTCCTTAAATACATGAGAGAAGAGAAACTGTATAGTACCAGAAATAAAGTTGAAAAAGAGAGATGACATCAGAATTGCATCATAAATGACCTCTTTGTGGAGCAAAGTGGAGCAAAAGTGGAGCCAAGTGGAGCAGATGTGGAGCTGAGTGGAGCAGAACATTCTAGCATCCAATGACATCACTATGACATCATAAATGACATCAGAAATACCAGCAGAATAGTCTAGAACTCTCTGTGGAGCTGAATGACATCATTATGACATCATACCCTAAAGGTACATTTTATGAAGTATCTGGGAGGTCAAAGAATCAAGTACATAAAGAAATGAAAGAAAAAGATAGAGAAAATAAGGCAGAATAAATCATAAGATGAAACAAAGCAACACGCAAGCTTTTTTGATAGGGTTTCAGTAGGCTTTTAACTTTTCTCCTTGGTTATTTCTAGTCAAAGTAATCAAGCCAAAAGATAGGTAATAACCTAAGCTTTCATATGACTATCAACTTGGACTAGGTCAATATATGATATCTTTATCATATATGACTTTTCTTCAAAACACCATATTTTTGCATGATTGGAGCATGCAAAGTGAACTGTTGCACTTAAGTCTATACTCAAAGTGCATTTTGTGCAGTCTGAGGACTAAGCTAACAGACTATGTATACATGGGATAATATGTCATATACTGTTCTGCATGATTCCCATGTCATGCAGGACAGCGGATGCTCATGTCTACAGCATGGCTCATCTGACTGATTTTGCGATCTCTCCAGGCAAGGTTTACCTTGTGGATGCTGGATTTGGTGCGTGTGATGAATCATTCATGCCTTATCGTGGTGTCCACTACCACCTTCCTGAATGGGGCCACACAAACCAGGTGTAAGTTGCAGTGACCTGACTTATCACCCTGGCACAGTACTTACACATCTTTGCAGGCCTTGCAATGCTCAGGAATTATACAACCTACGCCACACACAGCTCTGCAATGTTGTTAAGTGTATTTTCGGTGTCCTGAAAAATTGCTTTCGCATACTTCAGCTCCCTCCTGAGTATAGTTCTGACATACAAGCTTGCATCCCACCAGCATTGTGTCTGGTACACAATGTCATTCACATCCACAACCCGGACGAATTACTGGACTATCGTGACGTGGAGTCAGATGAGTGGAGCGCTGATTATAATAGTGGCACACTTGCTGATGGACCTCCCACTGAAGCAGCACACATTCATGCACATGATGTTTGAAATGAGATTGCTGATGCCATGTGGGATGATTACCTTGTTGAACAGCACTGTAGAGGAGTCTCTTTGCCACCTGGTGCAAACTGAATGTCATTAGTTCTGTCATTTGTAGCTGTTGTTTTTCTTTTGATGTACAATGTATTTTTGCCACCAACTCAAAATTTTGTGTTGCATGTGGATAAGAAACAAGCACTTCAACAACATTGAAAAAAAATCTAATGTGAAAGTATTACAGCAGTAGGTATTACAGCAATTCCTGTTCATTTGCCTGCCATCTCCTTGGCTCCTGCAGGTGCTGTGCTAAAAAATTCTTGTGAATGCCATCTTGTGTGATATTATTGTAAGAGTCGACATCAGATTGGAAAATATTAATCATTGCCATAGCATCGTAGTCATCCAAATCCTCCTCCTCTTGCACTCAAATGATAGTGCGCTGCTTGTGGGATGGAACAGGTTCTACAATGTGGGCAGTAACAGCACCATTGAGTACTGAGGTTGCAGAGGCTATACCACTGGCCACTTTATCACCCAACCCTTCCAAAGCGAGCAGCAGGGTGAGACACTGTGATTTTTATGACCCTGGCGCACTCTTGGCTTGTGAAGAATGTGGAGGGCAGGACCATTATCAATCACTATCATTCCCACTGGCTTTATGCTTCACTGTGGTTGATGAGCCAGGCATGAAAATTGAGGGGGCAACAAAAGGCTGCATTGCCACATTGAAGCCTTGTGGCATGGCAGGTGGGATAGATGTGGGGACAGGTGGGAGATCATTTGGTATTGGAGTGGTGTGCATGTTGTCATCATCAAGATCGTGGAACTCAACTTGATTGAGCGCATTCTCCAGTGACAACATGACATCAGGAGGAGCATCAGTGGTAGTAGTGATATCACTACCAGTTGCTGTGGGAGTTGACGTGTTTGTAGTTAGGCTGGTGCTGGCATGGAAGCCAACCCAGCTGCTCACATATGTTGGAATGATGCCTCGCAGCGCCTCATAGTGTGCCCATCCTTTGTTCCTCAAAGGCTTCACTGAGGGGTTATGCTGCATGTAGTATTAGTGTGATAGAGCAGGGGAGATAGATGAAAAAATACCTTAACAAAGTCCACCCACATAGTCTCAGATTCTGCAGTGATGTTTGCTCCTAATTCTGGGTGGAATGAGAGACCAGAGGCATGGCTAGCAATTTTATCAACCACTTGATACATCTTTTTGATCTAGATATACATTAATATCAGTAACAGCACATATATCAATGAAACATGACTTACCTGAGTCCATTTGGATTGGCAGGCTTCAGGTGTCTTGGGAGTGCCTTCGGGACATGGGTGTGCTGTCATCTCTGCAGCGGCACTTACCCAGAAAGATTTGGTGAAGTTCATACCATCACCCCCTTTGGCGTGGTGTTGAACAGCATATTCAACTAGATGCCTTTCATCATCAAGAGACCATATGCAGCGGTCTTTAGCTGCTGTGGCAGCTTCCTGACTGTCATTGGCATCCCTCTTTTTACCTTTTCCTTTGGCCATGGTTGGGTGGAAACGGAGAGGGTATCGCAATACTGATGAGCATCGTGTTGAGGGCATGATTGTATTGATAAGAAGACGTCACACGGCACACCGACATGCTTACTCAACCTTGTTTTTGTTTTTCGAAATTTGTTGAAGTTGGCCGAAATTGTGATCCTGAACAGAGTCTTCAGACATGCTGATCAGAAATCTCAGCCTATCATGGCTTTCATGAGAGAGAAAATAATAATAATAATAATTACACCTGGCAGGGTTCAAACTCTTGAGTATGCATATACACCTAAGGTCACATGATGTCATACACACTTCAAGTGTATGTTAACCACTAGGCTATAAGACCATCTATATTCCTAAAGTATAATTCATATATATACCATATCCACTGGACTTAGAAATATTTTTATTTCACCTCTTCAACAACTTTGTTATTGTTGTTCCATGTCTTAATGAAAGTTGTAGTCCTAGTGGAGACAAGTCTATTGGCTAATCTTACCTTGTCAATTGGTAGTCATTTGAGCAAGATATAAGCAAAATGAAAAGGAAACATTGGTGAGAAATTCTGAAGTTTTGTAAAAGTTGAATACTTAGATTATCTCACCTACTACATTACTATGACACAGCTCTGCAGCTATGGAGTGTCTGCATGAAGGCAAGTACTAATCAATCTACTCTCAAGAACTCTTACTGACTGACATATGTTTACCTATATCACAGATATCTATTTGTTCTAGTCTATATGCTTCCTGGATAGGCATGATCCTCCAGTGGTCGTCAACTCTCACAAATCTCCTTGGATATTGTTGCCATGTGGTGTTAGGGTTCCTCCATGCATAAAGCAAGGTGCCAACAAAAAACATGTGAGTTATTTGCCTTATGATGTCTGAAGACTGCTGCACTCTGAATGCTGATGGCACCCTTAAGGATGCTTCTGAAATTACCTTCTTTAATGATCCTGATGATGAAGTACCATTGCCCCAGGTCACATCTTTTGCCCAGCCATCCTCTTTTACTACATCTACAAAGGACGCCTTCTCCATTCTGCTCAAGGCTGGATGCACCCCAGCAACAGTTGCAGCTGGATCTAGGCACTCTGGCTGGCCCTCAAAATCATCAGCTCGTATATGCAATGCTAACAATGCCTGTGGTCTGTCTTCATTAACTAACCTAAGGAAATTGTTACACTCAGTGCGTGAGCGTAAGGGGACTTGAATAGCTATGTGAGGCCCTTGTCAAAGGATGTTCGTCACACAGTGTCTGTAGCAGCTCGGAGTCGGTACGACATCTGCAGCTATCGGCATAGTGGCACGGCAAGTGTCCACTGTCACAATCCTCTAAGAGTTATGTAGACCCTTCAGCCAGCAAGGCTAAAGAGAAGTGTTTACTAGAGGAAGAAGGTTGCTAGCCTTCTAAGTGGGGTTCAAGATCAAGTAGATTCAAGTTAGAGAAGTACAATAATGTGTCTGTGTATTTATACATAGGAGGAGGTTTAGGGCAGGCTTGCCATATTAGTATGTGGGCAGGGGGGAAACGAGTCATAGTCCAAAGTAGGTAAGTGCACAGTCATGACGAGTCATGGCAGAGCTGATAGAACTTTGTAGAATATGATAGAATGTACGAGAAGGAAATGAGTCAAGTACCGGTTGAACAGTAAGGGCTCAGGGCTAGGCCATGAGGCCAGAGGTAGTACAGCTGGTGATCAGCATGAAAGGTAAAGGTTAAACAGATAAAGGAAAAGGATAATCAACCCAATAAGGTTGTGGATGATTATCTGTGCATAATCGTCACATCGGAAAGCAATAAAGAGAAGGAAAATGAATAGGGGCCCAATGACCGGATGTTCTTGTAACATTACCCCCATTTCTAGGATCTGATATCGATGAGATCAGTCATCCATGTTGTTGTAGTAGCAGGGGTCGACATCAATATCCTGGAGCATAGTGAGTGCATCAAGAGCATTAAGCTCACATTCCTGTTCACAGGTGGCAGCTTGGTCATATGCAGCCTCCAGCTTATGCAGCTGCTGGTAGAAGTCGGGATCAGAGTGTCCACAACAGAGAATTTTCCTGCCCTGTAATTTCAGGCAGAAGGCAGTGAGGTGTGAGCCCCTTCAGTGACAAACTCTGTATTATATGGGTCACCCGACCTACATAATATCCCATATAAGACGGGCCAGCAGACTATGGGCTGATGTTATGTATATCCCTGATGGAGATGGGTGGGCCTATCTATGCTGGTGTTATATATATCCTCAATGATGGTGGATGGGCCAGGAGAAATATTGTTACTGATGGAGATGAGTGGGCCCATCTGGGTAATATGTAGAGTAGGATGGACATATATTATAGAAGAGAGATGTATAGGAAATATTATTATATAGATGGGTGGGCCGACATATTAGTATTATTTTGTAGATGGATGGGCCGAGGGAGCAGTGAAATATTTATTATATATATGGGTGGGCTGAGGGAGTGGTGAAATATTTATTATATATGCGGGTGGGCCGATGTAGGGGTATATTAGATAGACAGGTGGGCCAAGGGAGCGGTGAAATATTTATTATATATATGGGTGGGCTGATGTAGGGGAATATTAGATAGACGGGTGGGCCGAGGGAGTGGTGAAATATTTATAATATATATGGGTGGGCCGACATGGGGTAATATGAGATAGACGGGTGGGCCGAGAGTGTGGTGAAATATTTATTAGATAGACAGGTGGGCTGACATAGGGGATGTTATATAGACAGGTGGGCCCAGATATGTATCATATAGACATATAGCCTGAGGTATTGGTATGCTATATGAACATATGAGCAATGCTGTTGCACTAGCTTTGATCTGAGTCACCAATGACATTCAGACTCAGATGCTGTCCACGTCGATCAAAGTAATCACAGCCAAGGGCTCTGTCGACTCAGAATCCAATGATACCTGGGAAGATGATCCAGTGCATATACATACCTACCATCGACCACAGAAACCTGAAACCTGAAAGCCTGAATACACCATCTGACATTCACCGAGTACTGAGTACCAAAGCTTGAAACCCAAAACCTGAAACCCAAGACTTGAAACTCCAAACTCCAAACTCCAAACTCCAAACATACATTTTTACGAGTTTTGAGACAAGTGAAAAAAATAAAAATCTAAGATATACCTGTTGATGACTTTGGTGTGATTTTGAATAACCGAGTACCAAGTACCAAAACCCAAAACATGCACCCCAAAACCCAAAACCCAAGACCCAAAACCCAAAACCTGAGACTCGACACTCTCAACTCGCCACTCGCAACTCGAAACTCTGACTTGACACTCAACACTCAACACTTGACACTCAAAACTTGAAACTCGAAAATGATTTTCGAGTCTGGAGTGAAGAAAATAGACATTTAAGAAATATGTTTGGTCTGAGCTTGAATCACCAAGTACCAAGTACTGAGTGCCGAGTGCTGAGTGCTGAGTACTGAGTGCCAAAACCTGAGATTTGGGACTCAGTAGTGGGGTTCGTGTTTTGTCAGTGAAATGTGTACAAAAATACCATACAAAAATACAAATGTATGATACACTGTTCTGGAACATTGAAATCAAAGTTTCGATTCTCGAGTACCAAGTACCGTGTGCCAAGTACCGAATGCCAAGTGCCAAGTGCCGAGATTCGGGACTCAGTACTCAAAACAGTACTCGAGACTGAGTTCAAATTTCCAGAACAATGTATCATCTAACATTTGTATTTTCATACTGTATTTTCAGGTCACCAAGTACAGAGTACCAAGTGTTGACTACCGAGTACCGAATCTTGGCACTCGGTACTCGGTACTCGGCACTTGGCACTTGGCACTTGGCACTCGGCACTCGAGACTTGAGAATCTTGAAACTCAAATATTGACTTTTGAAGTTCAAGTTTCGGCACTCAGGACTCAGTGATTTAATATATGGACTGGCAGAGGTAACATTCATTGACATATTGTATATACATCTATCACTTCATTTTGGTAGCCATGGCAGTCTCAAAAGATGCTTCAACCTCCACCTCTTCAACCTTCACCTCAACATCCATGTCATTATCAGAATTATATTCCAGGAAGAGGTTGCCCGAATCATCCACCTGGATGATTTCCCTGGAGATCAGTGGACCCAGAGGAGTTGGCAATGGGTCCGGGGGTGGTTGAACTTGGCTGAGTTCAAACATGAGATCCTCAATCACATAGGGAGTGTCGATTTTCAGGGGTGTGGGCTCCACCCCTGCCATTGGCAGATGAGCGAGAGAGGGGAGTGCTGATTTGGGGGGTGACATGGCCTCAGGCATGGCCTGATCAAGCAACAAGGATGTTGCATTGGCAGGAGGGTCTGGAAGTGGGATTGAGGCATGCTGGTCAATAGTTTCCTGCCTAAGGCCTTCATGGAGGCATTGCAGGGTATCAATCCTACCATCCTGCTCTGCCACACAAGCCTTGAGAAGAGTGATTCAAGCTGCAGAATCCTGAATTGCAATTGCCATGCCATGGAGATCCAGCATGGGAACATTGAGTGCTGCATGAGGGACTGCCGAACTCGAAGATGCAACTGCTACAAGGGAGAAATATGATCAGATAGTCATAAAAATAAAATTTGGGTGACTTACGAGCTGGTGCAGGTGCAGGTACAGCTGCAGGTACATGGACGGCAGTGATGGCTCCTGAGGGACCAAAGATGATCAGGACTAGAGTCCAGAGTAAGTTGCCAATGTATTCAAGTATAGTAAAGGTATACAGTACCTAGAGTCCAGAGTAAGTTGCCAAAAAGGCAGGGAGCACTGGATTTTGAGATATGGGTAATGTATGGTGAACAAATGTAAACAGAAAAGGTAAGAAATAACTCAGCCTAGACAATTCCTAGGGAGGTCGGGGAAGTTAGTGAATGGTCAGAGAAATATAGGTAATGTATGTGTACATATAGAGACCATGAAAGGGATAGAAAAGTGTACTATAGAGGTGAATAATCATATAACTAACACCTCAAGCAGTCATCAAGTGACTGGTCAAAACCTGGACAGCAGGTCACAATGCTAGAGTTGCTGAATGGAACAGGTGATGCAATGAAGAAGCCCAAGAGGAAGAAGAGATACAATTAGCATGAGCAGCCCATAAAGACAAAAAGCATTTAGCAAGAGAAGTTGAGGCAAAGAAGAAGAAACCTAAAATGAATGGGTTCAACCCAACTTCCACCGTCAATGATGCCATAGCTCCGTATGACTTACCAGATACTCTGCAGTGGGTGGTATATAGAGGTCTAACCTCATCACCAACAAGTCCTCAATTCCTACCACACCCTCTACCCCTCCAAAGGTATTTAAGGATGTTGCAATCACTTTCCTCACAGAAGTGAATCATCAATCAAGTCAATTAGAACTTGCAAAGTCTGTATCTGAGGAATAGGATAAGGGGAAAAAGTTGTAGGTTTCATATGTAGATGGCTCAATACTTAGGACCATAATCCTAACTTAGCATTTAAATTTCTGGCATGAAGGCCATAGTTTCTGAGCATATGCACTCTCCAATGAGAGGAACTAATGAACTAAGATGATATTGAATGACTTGTGATGACTAATTTTGCCTCTAGCAACCAACTTGCTACTAGGGCTTGTGACAAAGGTTCAAAACATAACTTAATACTTAGTACTTATAATTGTAGTTGGTAGTTAGATAGATAGTTGGTTAAAAGTTAATATGTAGAAGGCAAAAATAAATATGGCTCGATGTAATGCTTATGTAAGCACACTCCTGGAGTACAGAGCTGAATATGGAGCACTAAGGGTATGTAAGTAAGGGTCCATGATGAAATAATCATGATACAATAATGATATAAACTATAAATGGGAAAATATGCACCTGGGAACTTGGTTGGATATAGATATTTTTGCTCACTGACATAGTGTATAGTTAAACAACTTGAGAAGTCATACTGGCACTAAAGCAATGCTTTATGCAGATTTTCAACCCTTGAAATGAATTTACCATTGGAGATTGAAGAGAATCAATTATATCTGATATCTGTGTCATAATGTTGAAAAGGAATGACCTAAAATTACATCTTTAAGCAGTTTGTATGTGCCTCTACAAATTGATTGTTAAACCATAATTAAGGGCTGGAAGGCTGCAACATGTCATGGTGGAGGATAAGTCACTGGAGTTGAACAGTCTATCAAATTTGACAAACATTTGCTGGTGATATAGATATAGCTCCTTAACCTGGGTGTCGTTGAGAAAGCAGACAGAAGTAGCAAATTCTACAAAAGGTCTGGCAAGAGCAAGATCCTAAATGAGAATGTTGCTGGTGGCCACATATAAGCTGTGTGGTATCAACTTGTCCTGTCCAGTAAGCATACCTGTCTTTAAATAAAAACAAAGCATCACCATAAGTTTGTCTAGAGTAATGAGATTATATGTTGGATGAGTACTGGTATTGTAATACATCAAGGTTGTCAGTTCTGTTTCTTATCCAAGGGCTCCACTTAGCATCTCACATTGAAGTAGCAGCAGACTGAAAATTAGTGTGATCTCACAGCCATTCCCTCAGGTTTTCTTTATTACATATCATTTTGCCTTTGCATACAACTTCAAAGTGGCCAAATATATCTTTATTGTGAAAGAAAGTGTCCAGTAGCTAGTCTCTTCTAGCAAAGCAAGAGTTTTATGAGTCAGATAGGAAGGAGTATCCAATATCTTTGTTGGTCAAGTCACCAGTAATGGTAGTAATGAGAAACTGCAAATCAGAAGGGACTGGAATATGATAATTACTAGACTCATTGCTATATATCATTATTACAAGCAAGGCCACTATAGATAGGATATATCATTGCATAGTCTCCTTTTCTTGATGCTTATAAAACAGTGTATTGGGTATCCTGCTAAACATTGATTAAATGAGAAGCTGGATATTTTCAAATGCTACTATGGATATTTACAGCTTTATAAGATTGGAGGAGTTGAGCCTTTGGAGAGTAATTTCATTTATGGTAGGCAACAGATCTAGAGCATCCTGGAAGTACACTCCCACTGCCTTTTTAAACTTCAGTAGGTTTTCATCATCATGGTCCTTAGATATCACTGTCATGTCATAGAGATACTCAGTTATGTAACCATATTATGTTCATGCCACCAGGTGGTGAGCAACTAGAGGCTAACTATGCCATCATCCTGGGGCATGGTTGGAACAACTAACTCCTCCCCTATCTTGTTCAGGATATATCTTTGTGCTAACCAGCATAGTACTTCCCAATTTTCTTTGCTGACAATAGAACCTTGCTACAGTGGATGTACTCAAAGGCTTTCTAGATGGATAGTCCCTATATGGGCAATCTAACACATGATATAAGAGGCAAGTCTCATAGGACTCCAGCTTTTAATATAGCCTTGCAAAATTTAGTTAAGTTAAATTTCAACTCCTGATGTTTCTTTATATGACTTTTCACATGCTTAAGAGCTTGCAGCAAAGAAATTTGAATTCTGGGTTCACTATCAGATCAAGAGTATCAAGATATGAATCACAGGCAAGACTTGGACCTTGGTGTGGTGACATAGGTGCATCTGATGAGTCGAGCCTGAGTAGGATAGACAGGGAACCAGATAGATTTTGCCTTGCCTAGTTGCAGGGGCACATTATGCTCTGGGACTTCTCATTCTGGTAATATGAAAGCTGGTGGTATTCTGTTCTGTTGGCAACTAGTAGATAGCAAGAATTGAACTTTCCTTTGGGTAATTAATTGAAAGCTCCAACATTGTCAGCTGATTTTCAAGAAACCAGCATAAGATTTTAGTTTTCTCACCTAAGCATATTTGCTCTTTTCTGCAATAGTCACATTTAAGAAGGGCATGAATTTCATTCCTGATATCCAAGTCCTCCAACCAGCAAGGCACCTCTTTCATTAATGGTGTGACCCAAACATCCTGCATTAGTATCTGGTCACTACATAGTTCTACTCATTTGGTTAAAAGGAGACTAGGAAGATGAATTTTCTAAGTAGGATTGTAGAGTGACTCTAATTGTTCATAGTAAGAATTAACTTTTATGATTGCCATCATAAGAGCAGGTTGGCACTTGATTACAGCCTTGTGAGTGTGTTGATGAAGCTTTATTTCTGAATAACAATGGTAGAATGTAGGAATAGTTAGGCATGAGGACTTACCTAATGTTTGGTGTGATCTGCCTACTGCATAATCAAGCTTATCTTAAGAAGGACACAAACAAAGTCAAGATGAACTCTGTTGAGCTTGGGAAATCTATCATGAACATTAAGAGAAGAAACAGGAGTTCAAAACCATGTGAAACAAACAGCAGCAACACACTATACCACAGTGAACCCAAGTAAATGATACCAAACCATAGAATGCCAGTCAAAAAACCTCCACACTATACTCTGTACCTTTCCTCTTGACAAATGGATCCTAATTTGAGGAAGGGTGACTGTGCCATACACAAAATGAAACATCTGGTTGGTCAATATCAAAAGAATGACTTGAAAAGCACCTGGATAAAATAAAAGGTCAGTGCAGAATTTGATTGAGAAGATGGCAACTAACCTCAATGTTCTCACAATGTCATTGGTCTGAACTTGAGGGGTATGTAGGCAATGGTATGGGTTTTGGATACCCACATAGTCATGGGTATGGTATTAGTTATATGATTCTTCACCTCTATAGTATGCTTTTCTATTCTTTTCATGGTCTCTATACATATATATACATTACCTATATTTCTCTGACCATTCACTGACTTTCCCGACTTCCCTAGGACTTGTCTAGGTTGAGTTATTCCTTACCTTTGTGTTGTGGCTTGTCTGTTTACATTTGTTTACCATACATTGCCCATATCCCAGAGTCCAGTGCTCCCTGCCTCTTTGGCAACTTAATTTGGACTCTAGGTACTGTATGATCTTCTGTGCTGGATCCACCCCCATGTTGGTGATTAAAGTGAGCTGCTTTCAAGTCAGGACAATGTATCTCATTTATCCAGCCTAGGTAATGAATGAGAATAGACAAGCATCAAAGCATCAAGTCTTGTACCTTGATTATTCAAATACCCCTTTTCTATGAACCTCTGCAGAATACCTTTCATGCTGCGGAGCTTGGTAGGATCATCCAGATTTTCAAGATGTTGGAAAATAACCTCATCGTGACAGAGCCAATCAATTGATGATGTGACATGTGATTGCCTTAGTATCTTCCATTTGTATTGCAACAAACCCCTCTGAGTCAGAGGCCAAAGAGGGATCCAAGGGCTGCAAGAGTTGCAAGGACTGTGAGGACTGAGGGTGTTGCAAGGGATGTAGGTGCTGCAAGGGCTCTAGAAATGCCCTGAGATTGCGAGCTTGTTCAACTACTGCTCTTTGAGAGCCTTGATTGGTGGAGAGTGCTCTGATTGCAGGGAACCTGTAATCATCACCCTAGAATGAGGGCATCATTTTGTTGTCCTTATGAATCAACAGTATGTACATGTCAACTTCTAAGTATTCATAGCCTACAGGGAAACGTACCGTGGAGTGTTTGAATTGAAGGGTATTGAAGGCAAACACATTTTGGTATTTTTCCTTAAAGTAGTAAACCTTAAGGCTGCTGATGTGGGAAGATCATGATAAGTTCAAACAAATCTAAGAAGCACTGGCAGTGGAAAGTTAAGGCCAAACTTTGTTAGATTGATGGTGGAACTAGTTAGCTTGAAGCTTGAGTGCTTGAGCTTGCAACTTTTGAGGATATACTCACTGAATTTACTGTCAATTCTCATTGCAAGAGTAAGCTGGCCAGTAGTTATACTTTGCTAAGTGCTGAGTGCTGATTGGTGAGGGCCCTCCGATTGCAAGCAACTCGCAATCTGAACCCTACATGACACAAGTCTAATCTAAGAATAATCCTTCTTGCTTAACCAGCACTCTCTTGGTTCCAATAAGTTATGACCCCTCCTTTCAGTTTTAGCATGCCCATTGTTCTCTCCCCTATGCAGTAGATCATCTGCTACAAATCCTGGCAGACATTGGACATCTCCTGCTGGCATTGCATGACCTATATCAATATTTGACTGATCAAGCTAATAGTCAAGGAGATGTCGCTCAACACTCACTGCAGAGTGATGCAGGCAATTATTGTGCATATCTATTACCTGTGTATGTCTGTATTACTTATGTGACTTGAAAAAATTCTAGTAGCAAATCAGCAGGCCCAGCTACAGACACTGGAGCCCACTCCATCATTGTCCAATACTCTCTCCCCCTCACACATGCTTGTTGATTGCACATCCTCAAGAACTGCTAGTGAAGTTCTGTCTGTGTTGCCTGCTGTCCATCATAGAGCACATGCTAAGGACTCCAGTTATGTGGATTCACCCCACCCTACCAAATGAGCATGCAAGTCTACAATACACACATGCAGCAGACTGCCAGGCGAGCTGCCTGAGCCTCGGTACTCAATAGTTGACACTTGGTACTTCAGTACTTGGTGATTTGAAAATACAATATGAAAATACAAATGTCAGATGATACATCATTTTCAAAATTAAACTTGGGTGTTGAGTACTGTTTTGAGTATTGAGTCCCAAATCTTGGGGTTCGGCACTTGGCACTCAAGACTTGAGAATTAAAACTCAAAACTCAAAACTTTGATTTCAAAGTTCCAGAACAATATGTATCATACATTTGTATTTGTGTATGGTATTTTTGTACACATTTCACTGATGAAACCCAAAACCCAAAAGACTGAATACACCCTGCCATTCACCAAGTACCAAGTACCAAAACCTGAAACCCTAGACTCAAAACTCAAAACATACATTTTTATGAGTTTCGAGTCGAGTGAAGAAAAGGGAAGTTTAAGATCATATACATTTTTACGAGTCTTCTCATCTCAAATCACTAAGTACTGAGTACCAAATCTCAGGCTTTGGCACTTAGCACTTGGCACTCAGTGATTCGAGCTCAGACCAAACATGTATTTCTTACATTTCTATTTTCTTCACTCCAGACTCAACACTCATGAAAATGTTTTCTTTCGAGTCTCAGGTTTTGGGCTTTAGCTTTTGGTACTTGGTACTCAGTGATTCAAGATCACACCAAACTCATAAAAATGTATATCTTAGATTTCTATTTTCTTCACTGTAGACAAAACTTGTAAATATGTATGTTTCAACTTTTGTCTTTAGAGTCTCGAGTATCGGGTTGCAGTGTTCGGGGTTCGGTACTTGGTACTCAGTGAATGTCAGACGGTGTATTCAGGCTTTCGGGTTTCAGGTTTCTGTGGTCAATGGTAGGTATATGCACTGGACCATCTTCCCAGGTATCATTGGATTCTGTGTTGACAGGGCACTTGGCTGTGATTACTTCATCAATGTGGACAGGATCTGAGTCTGAATGTCATTGCTGACTCGGATCAAAGCTAGTGCAACAGCATTGCTCATATGTCCATATAGTATACCAATACCTCAGGCTATATGTCTATATGATATGTATCTGGGCTCACCTGTCTATATAACATCCCCTATGTTGGCCCACCTGTCTATGTAATATACCCCCATGTCAGCCCACCTGTCTATCTAATAAATATTTCACCACACTCTCAGCCCACCCGTCTATCTCATATTACCCCATGTTGGCCCACCCATATATATAATAAATATTTCACCACTCCCTTGGCCCACCTGTCTATCTAATATACCCCTACATCGGCCCACCTGTATATATAATAAATATTTCACTACTCCCTCAGCCCACTGTCTACCCCTACATCGGCCCATCCATATATATAATAAATATTTCACTGCTCCCTCAGCCCATCCATCTACAAAATAATACTAATACATCAGCCCACCTGTCTATACAATATACCATACATTGGCCCATCCATCTATATAATAATATTTGCTATACATATCTCTTCTATAATATATGTCCATCCTACTCTACATATTACCCAGATGGGCCCACTCATCTCCATCAGTAACAATATTTCTCCTGGCCCATCCACCATCATTGAGGATATATATAACACCAGCATAGATAGGCCCACCCATCTCCATCAGGGATATACATAACATCAGCCCATAGTCTGCTGGCCCGTCTTATATGGGATATTATGTAGGTCGGGTGACCCATATAATACAGAGTTTGTCACTGAAGGGGCTCAGGAAAGCATCACTTGCCTATCTCCCCTTCACTTTGACAACATCAAACAGGACATTGTGGAGTAGATATTTGAGCATGCTGCCTATGCAAATCCCATGGCCTTGCAATGGCCTGTGGCCTGTGGCTTTCATTGCAGAGGCGAGTCTCTTGAGAAAGCTCATTTTTGTCAGAGGTTGGTGGAAGTTTTTATGGCGGTATGTGAATAATGCATTGTCAGGTGGAGGCTCAATGATGTGCAAATGGTTCTGCAGTGCTTCCTCTGGATGTGATGGGCTGTCTTGTTTGGCCCAGGAGACATCTTCACCATGGATTGATATTTTGGTACAAGGAAGGTGGAAGTTTGTTATCTTTAGGCCTTGATGGTCCTGAGTGTCTTGAATGTTAGAGGGCTTGACATGTAGCATGGGACTAAATGCATCAAGATGGCAGATGGTAAATTCTCTGACGCATGCACATGTGAAGAAGGTTGTTGTCAGGCAAGCAAAGACAGCTGCATCGAGAGGGTCATTGAGGTTAAGCTGCCCTCTGATGGCAATGATTAGAGCTATGGTATAAGGGTTGCATCTTGTCTTCTTTGAGGTGGCAGGAGTAAAGGAAATAGCAGCTTCGAATAGGGTGTTGATCTCTACATCACCTCTAAGTATCCAGGGAACACATGCAAGGTGTGCCATTTGCATACACCATAAACATAATTGGTTACCATCTTTCCAGAATAGTGGCCAGCCATCTCTGTGATGAATAATGAAATGAGTATGCAACTTGCAGGGGCACACTGGTCTTCAGGGATTGACTTGCTGTTGCAGAACATGTGAAAATGAGAAGACCTGATCCATAGGATTCATGGTGCCTTCTGCATAGGCATGCAGCATGACATTGCAGATTCTTTTGATCTCTGATTAGGCTAATGGGAGATGTCTTCCTTGTGTGTCTTTTGATGTGTGTGTTGCTGTGGGAATTCAAAGGTAAAGTCTGTCTTTGGTGGGGCATTGGGGTCTGAGGGCGGAGGGCAGTGGTGTAAGATCAGGATTGTAGGCTAGTTGGTGGTTTGAATACTAAAGAAAAAACTGATAGGATGGTGTTATGTACATACTAATCTTTCACCACTTCAAAGAGTTCTTCTCCATTCCTTTCAAGCTCTCAATTGAGGAGGGAACACCATTGGGTTTCTGCTGGGGGTCATTCTTTGCCCACTGGGAGAATCTGTTTGAGTGCTGTTCTGGAATGGCGCAATCTGGTGTCAGTAAGACTGTCTGAGATATCTGTGATGAAGGGATGAGCTCATCAGGTATGGTGATTAGTGGGAGCATTTGATATGAAGGGGGATATATACTGTGGGAGGGTCTGTCTGTGGAGTTATCTTTGCTTGGAACATATCTTGTGAGTACTATGCAGCTAGCATTGCTGACGGCAAGATGCACACACTTGAAGACTTCATTACAGGCTTTGTTTCTGCTGTGGCCAGTCCACCAACCTTCCATAACCCCATAGTTGTCTTCATAACCTTGAAATAAATACCAGGGGAGCAGAAACAGATGATCATGAGGATGAAGAGCTCAAATCAGACACTCTCTGCCTAACCAATGTCCCGCCCATCTCTTTTCCGCCCTGGGAGGAGATTCCATGCACACCATCTCCCATTGACAATGATGCTGATCCCATGGCCAGAGCTAGCATCCAAGTAAGCATAGAATTTGTTGACAATGCAGAAACCAGGTATGGTGTAGGATAGTTTGAGGGAACTGAGAGTTTTCTTCCACCACTTGAGATCTCCTGGGGTGTTGCAGGCAGGGGTGTGAGGAAAAAATGGGTGGTCTTTAAATATGCCCAGCATGCTTTTAAGGTTGGCGAGGTAGGCACAACTTGATGGCATGATAAGAGCTGCATGCAGGAGCTTGCCATACAGCTTTTGGACTTTGGGTAGCATATGCATCAGGAAAATGTGGTATAGTGGTATAGTCACCCATAGCACTATAAGACAACATATAGAGGCCATAGGGCTATAGCTTGTATAACCAAGTGCCCAATTGTGTGGGCTAGTAATAGTGTCATATAGTGCTATATAGTATTATTGCAACTATATCCTGCTATAATAGATGACCAACATCCTTCTGTTAGAATGGGAAGTGAATGGGCCGCTTCTAGAGGCTCCTGAAGGACCAAAGATGATCAGGACTAGAGTCCAGAGTAAGTTGCCAATGTTTTCAAGTATAGTAAATGTATACAGTACCTAGAGTCCAGAGTAGCGTGAGCAAAAACCCTTGCCCATTAGTGTACACAACTGTATGTACTGCTGTACCAGTGCATTACATGGCAAAAACAAAAATAAAAATAAATGGCACAAGAAAATGGGAAAATGGGAAAATGGGAAAATTGGGACAATGGGAAGATGGGAGGACAGGGGGTGACCTCAGGGAAAATGGTGAAATATTCAAATAAATTTAACTAGATTCACTCATGGGATAGCAGATAAAGTGTTATAATAATCAAACAAGCATATAAAATATTGGATACTCAAAGAGTCAAATTTACCATGTGCAAAAATAAAGAAAATAGTATTGTATGTAAAAGTATGAAAAAAAATACCAAGGTGCCGCAGGCACCCCGAAGGAGTGCAAAGCACTCCTTTGGCCTCCTGTGCCGAAGGCACAGTGATTATTAGGATGAAGCCTTGGTGCAGGAAGCTAAAAAGGAGTGCGCAGCACTCCTTTTGCTTCCTGTGCTGAAGGCACAACGGGTGTGGACTCGTATAGCCATGAAGCACGGCTTTCTGACACCTCCCTATAGCTTACTCATATTCCCACACCCTGACTCACAACAACACAATTACATGAAAATGCATAAACATTGGGACACTTTTTTGAGCCACTGTATGTTGTGAGTTCCAAAAATTAAATAAACTAAATTGGGAGGGAGGAAGGAAGGGGGGGGGAAGAATCGTTTAAGATCTACTTATGCCTGAACATGCTTCAATATTTCAAGAATGCTGATTACAAAGAACAACATCAGGTCTGATTAGGCTCTAAATTATAACACAAATGTTATAAACACTGAAAGCTGAGGTTCCCTGGAATCCATCAAATCTGAATAAGTACCCTAATACTAGCCACTACCTTCCCACTCACTTCAACTCAACCATCTTGTTCAACCCATTATTCTCTACCTTTGGCACCACTGTTAGAAGGTACAGGTAAGTTTAAGTTGATCTGTCTAGTACCCATGCTCGAGGATCACTGGGCATCCATGCTTGTTCTGATGGAGCTGTCAGACATGCGGTGCAGTGTGTGTGAGTTTGCTGTGCGGAAGACTGCTGACTCAAGTCTCTGTTGGCTGTTGATGTTTGACTAAAATTTTCCCTTGTCATTTCTTTGATAGCACTTGAGCATGAAATGCTTAGAGGCTGTTCAGCAACCAGATGTTGCCTAACATTTGGCAAATGTCATCTCGGCTTGGATTTCGCCGAAGTTCGGAGCTTGAATCACAGGCTGAATTCGGACTAACCCTAGCATGCTGATATGGGCTGTAGGGTATAATACACTGTCCTTGCATTTGTACTCTATGCGTCCCTACACCGATGGATCCTCAATCAGGACTCCAGCGTTTCATGCCCCAACATCCAGAAGTTCAACGCCGCCTCATTCAACACTCAATCCTTCTAGTCAGCATCTTAATCAGCGCTACAGCCAATATACTAGAGT
>MU179415.1:19783-32311 GCA_016767475.1 Suillus weaverae | reverse complement strand
AACTTATATCTGAGCTTCGTACCCTTGGCTATACTAACTCCAAGTTTGTTTCACTAGAGGAACAACTCGCGATTTTTCTATACACGTCTGTCACAGGACTGTCTGTGAGGCATGTCGGGGAATGATTTCAACGCTCCAATGAAGCCATTTCTCGGTAAGTATGCGCTAATAGTGATGATTCGCGGATGTCTCATTGTATATCCTATGTAGTTATTTTCGCAAGATGCTCAAGATATTCTCATCATCCCCCTTCTACACAAACTACATTCACTTGCCAGATGACTCCGTTCCTGATAGAATTCGCTCCAACCTTAAGTTTTGGCCGTTTTTCAAAGATACCATTGGGGCTATTGATGGTAGCCACATTCACGCTTCGCCTTGTGCATTCGAACGAGGTCCCTATCGCAATCGGAAGGGTTTCGTTTCGCAAAACTGCCTATTTGCTTGCAACTTCAAGCTCAACTTTACTTATGCACTCACTGGCTGGGAAGGGTCGGCCACAGATGCACATATCTATGAGGCCGCAGTGGACCATGACCTTCGCATACCTGCAGGGAAATACTTCCTTGCAGATGCAGGCTTCCCTCTGCGGCCTGAACTACTTGTTCTGTACCGCAATGTGCGTTACCACCTTGCAGAATGGGGCCGTGCAGGTATGAGGTATGTGTACTAGTATTATTCTTTCTACAATGTGCTGATTATTTACAGGCCAACTACAAAAGAAGAGTTATTCAATCTGCGTCACTCATCCGCTCGAAACGTCATTGAGCGGATCTTCGGTGTCCTCAAACAACGTTTCCGAATCCTCCATCTATCACTGCCGTATGCTATGGACATACAAGCACAGATTCCAGCTGCGTTGTGCTGCATTCACAACTTCATCCGTTTTCACGATCCCTCGGAAGGTGTGCTACCTGAAGACTATTCGGATACTCACAGCACACACACCGCAAACTGGGAGCAGGCAGCAGAAGAAGCTCCTGCCGCAAACAATGAACTGCACGCACAGCGTGATCTCATTGCGCATGCGATGTGGGTTGAGTATCAGCGTATTTTAGAAGAACGATGTGTTCTTGGTAATGATGACAACAATGTTTCAGATGACGAGGATGACGAGTACGACGAGTATGGACTGGATTAATCTCACTAGTAGCAAGTAGCATGTACTCCGTTCCAATTGGTATATGATTCAATGATGCGATGATTCAATGACGCGTGAAATACATGAAATGGATACTACATGTTAATGTAACAAGCGTGACAACACAAAAAATAAGCACAGCAACAAAATGGTATGATAGTACTACTGTCACGGCGGAGGGTCCAAGAGCTCTAAGATAAATGCACGGCATGTCTCAGTGTCATCCTCGAGCCCAACATAGATGGCAAGCTTGTTATCCCCTCCTGCAAGGGAAAATATGCGCAGGAGACTGGCTCTCTGACCAACTGACAAAAAATCCCCATCTTTGCTGCGCATAATCTCTAGGCCATGGGAGATGATATTTGGTACAGTTGGTACAACCACCTGAGGGACTGGCGGTGGAGGTGGAGGCGGAGTGGCTATGGTCTTCTCGATAACATCTGTGAGGCGGTTGATGCTACCTTGCATGTTCATGATGGCAACTGCTGGTGTAATCTTTGCAGCAATCTTTGCAGCACTATTTATCCCTGTCTGCACGCCACCATGCGCTGACACTCGTGCCTTCTTGGGAGCCGGTAATGATACCAATGTCGACGAAAGAGGAACAGGAATGACGGGAGGGGCACCAGTGCATTGAGATGAGGAGTCAATGAAAGTGTTGGTGCGCATGCGTTTACTGGACTGCGATCCAGCAGCCTGAGAGGTAGCAGGGGTTCCATGAAGGTGTGCGCTTGGTGGCATCATCAAGTCAGGGCTCATGTCTGGCACATCACTGGGGGCAGCGGCTCCAGCAGCATCTACATCCATATCTAGAAGGTCAAGGCCTCCGTCAAAAACATCGAGCACATCATCTGTAGTATTGACAGACGGAGGGGGTGCAGTGGCTGGATGCAACGCATGCCTTCCACGAGCACCGCTATTATCACCTAAGATCATCTGCATGTTGTCATATGGAGCCCACCCTTTGTTGCGAAAGGGGCGCATCACAGCTCGTGACTTTGGCAGTCAGTCAAATGCAATAGAATTAATTATAATTACATACCTTGGGGTCAACATATGTATCCCAAACACTGGCAGCAGCAGCACCCTCGATTCCAGCCCCTCGCACATTATCCCAATGGAAACCAGACACGCTGCGATAGATCTCGATTTGATTGAATATTTTTTTGAGCTAAAACATGCTCGTAATCTTATAATCATTCAAGAAATGATCACATACCGATGTCCACTTTGTCTTTACCATCTTGCCTGTCTTTGGAGGGCCTATTGTTTGGACTGCATGATTGTCGTTGATAGCAGTTGCTGCGCTGTTGAATGTAGGCATCGTAAAGTTCCCGCCATCGCCACCTGCTGCCCGATTGTGAATCAGGTGTTGGAGTAGAAGGTCCACCTCTGAGTCTTGCCAGTGCGCCTTTGTGTTGTCCGACATTGATGTTACTTCAGGTTGAGCCATGAGGACTGTAGTAAAGCTAGCACAGAGAGCAGTGAGTGCGACAACAGAGGTGCAGAGTCTCTGCTGACGATGGCAGTCAATAAGATAAGGATTCATGGTAGATGTACAGGTATGAGATGTAAGGTTCGAGCTCCGACAACTTGAGACACATGAAGCCGAGAATCCTGACATGACATTTGCCAAATGTTAGGCAACATCTGGTTGCCGAACAGCCTCTTACTTGTTTGTATTTGCAGGGCCAGCTCTTAAACGCTCCTGGACAATCAGATTTATGACACTTTTGCATGTCCTTTGTGCACACTGTTCCACTCTAACAGGTGCAACTGCCTCTTCTTCTGTAAGTTGCTTTTGTTCATGAGGTCCTAGGAGTGCAGGGTCGCTGTACTGCAACTGCAGTAGGGTCTAGCAGGAACTATTATGACCCAGCATCACACCAATCTGCCAGTCAGTTGGCTCCTTGTTTGCTGATGTTTGATGGCCATCAACTTGTTCAGCTACCATCTGACATGTAGCTGGTACAATTTCAGGCATTCCAACCAGTGCTGTGAGAAGCTTTTGCAACTCCAGGTAAGCACTATTATTCTGCTCGACTGAGTTATGCTCATTTTGGTGCTCATTCCAGGTCTTATAATATGGCTTGAGTTGTTCAGGGAGCTTTGCAAAAGAAATGAGCCAGCAAATGACTGGTGAGATGGTGCTATATGCACCTTATAAAATATGTGAGTGCCATTTGTATGATGCTGCCACTCCTGTGTGAGAGCCACCCAGTTTGGCTGCTTCCACCCTGCAAACTGACCTGTGACACTCTTGATGAGTAGCAGTATAAAGCCTTCTCCTCCACAGTATGGATTGGCAAAATAGCAACAAGAGTCTTATCTTACAACCTTTTGCATAGTCATCTCAATACTGACTCATTTCTAGTTTTGCATGAGTAGCTGCAGCAACAGGTAGGATGCCAAATGACTCATTCACAGACTTGAAATCATTTCCATTGAACTGAGTTGCCTGACCACACTCCTGGTATGATGGTCATACCACACTGGCAGTAAGATCCATAAGGAGTGCAATCTGGTTGTGAGTCCAGATATCATAAGAGCCAAGATAGAGTTTTCCTATTCAATTCATGGTGCCAACCTGTAGCAATTGAGTACAATGTGTTAGTACTTGATAATGTTAAGCACACCTCAAGATTATGTGTCAATGTGTAGTCGTGAAGTAAATTCACAGTCAGCTTGGGTGATGCATTGAATGAACCAAATCATCGGATGATGTTCTGATGAATCCTGCCCTCAACATTATTGGTTCCATGTGAGCACCAATAGATGTTGAGACTGAGCTTGTCCATTCTCTGCAATGTGTAAAAATGGTGACCTGGAGGATCTGAGTAGTAACCTAGTTTAATGTTCTCAATGACTAGATGAGCTTTCTCCCATTATGCATCATTGAAAGAGGCTAGCCAGTCACAGCATCCTTCAGTGGGCCATAGGTCTGCAGTACTTCAGTAACACGAGGTGCCAATATCTCTAGAGGTGGAACCAGCCGCTTGATGTGCTGCCAACCCAGTCTGAGTTGGTAAGGACCATCTGGCGAAAACATGTGTTCTTCTTTTTCAGTACTTCTTGTTAGAATGGGAAGTGAGTGGGCCGCTTCTAGAGGCTCCTGAGAGACCAAAGATGATCAGGACTAGAGTCCAGAGTAAGTTGCCAATGTATTCAAGTATAGTAAATATATACAGTACCTAGAGTCCAGAGTAAGTTGCCAAAAAGGCAGGGAGCACTGGACTCTGGGATGTGGCCGATGTATGGTAAACAAATGTAAACAGACAAGCCACAACACAAAGGTAAGGAATACCTCGACCTAAACAAGTCCTAGGGAGGTCGGGAAAGTCAGTGAATGGTCAGAGAAATATAGGTAATGTATGTGTATGTATAGAGACCATGAAAAGGATAGAAAAGTGCACTATAGAGGTGAATAATCATATAACTAAACAGTATCTTCTAGGGTACAATGTCTCTTCCATGACCACCTTTGAATCATTTTGGAACCTCTAAAAGATGCAGGAGAAAGAGGAATAGAGGTTGTGGGTGGAGATGGTCTTGTGCGCCTGGTCTTTCCTATTCTAACTTGCTATGTGCCAACTATCCTGAGCAATGCTTGGTTACCTGTACCAAATATGGTACTTGTCCAAGTGTAGGGCTAGGCTGATGAATTGGCTGAAATACAAGGTTTTGCCAGGTGTACTCAACCATGGTGTTAAGGTTGTGCTCGAACAGCAGATTCAAAGGGCTTTGGCTTCAGCTCATGTGCTGCACCCCTTACCTGAGCACTGCCCTTAAACTTCCGAGGGTGATATACAAAGTCCAATGAAGTCTGGACTTCAGAGTATAGGACAGTCCAGCGGACTTTCTGGACTCAAGGTGGAAAACAAAGTAAGGACTATTATGGATGAAGTCCAGAATAGAAACAAATAGAGATAGACTATCCTAGGGTAGAGCCGGAGTTATAGTCTAAGGATACAATCCTAAGACTCAGAGATTTGACTGGAGTGAAGACTCAAGTCCGGAGGAGACAGGAAAGAGCAGGAACTAAGTTAATATCTGAACTGAGGAAGTAGTGAGAATTTACAAGGGTTTATATACTGTAGATATCCTAATAGAAAACAGTTAGTGCAGTGCAGGGCTATGTATGGAGAATGGAGAAAGCTTATCAGTAAGTGGAACAGAACATATCATAATGGAGCCAGAGATGAAAATGGGAGAACAGAACATAATGAGTTGGATATACATCAAACTGAACTGGGAATAGGGGAAGTCCAAATGGAAATGAGACAGAAAGGAATTAGTCTGGAGATTAGGTTTGAGAGATCCGGATTTTGGATCCAGAGCATGGGATATGACACATGGATCTCATCAGTCATTGACCACACCAACATCTTCACACTCAGTTGGCTCAACCTCATTTACATGGACATCTCAGAGATATGGATCTTCCTTTCAGTCATATTAATATCTATCATGGATTCAAATTCTGCCTGGTGCTGAGGTTAGGAGTGTGATAGCTCAGAGCTCATCAGCTGTGTGTGTCATCTGCATGAGTGAAAGGATGGGCATCCACATGAGAAGAGGTACAGGCATCTGTGTGAGAAGAGGTATAGGCATCCACAAGGTGGGCATCCACATGTCAAGGTGCAGGGATAGATTGTTTGAGGGATTGAGGTAATGGTGATGAGGGAGTATGTACAGGAGGCCAGTAAGTGGATGTGGTGGAGCAATGAAGGGGAAGTACATACCATGCCTATGGTTTTTGACTGAACGTGATCACAAATTTCCTCATTAATTGAGCAGAGGAGGGTTTCATTGATGATCCCTATGTTGAGGGCTTCATCATGCTTGAGACAATTGTGCCATTCCTTGCAGATGTGTGATGCATAGTCTTTGCATAGAGGAAGATAGAAAAGGGAAGTTCATGGTCTGGGACAGCTGATCTAGAGCACTTTTCTATCCTTTTCATGGTCTCTATATATACATATACATTACCTATATTTCTCTGACTATTCACTGACTTTCCTGACCTCCCTAGAACTTGTCTAGGTCAAGTTATTCCTTACATTTGTGTTGTGGCTTGTCTGTTTACATTTGTTTACCATACATCGGCCACATCCCAGAGTCCAGTGCTCCCTGCCTCTTTGGCAACTTACTCTGGACTCTAGGTACTGTATAACTTTACTATACTTGAATACATTTGGCAACTTATTCTGGACTCTAGTCCTGATTATCTTTGGTCCCTCAGGAGCCTCTAGAAGCAGCCCATTCACTTCCCATTCTAACAATTATTGATGCAGAGGTTTATTATAGAGATTGTGTATAGTGACAAAGAAAAGGTGCATCCCACCCACCCTGCAAGAGATTCTTGAGGCTGAGCAGGCCACTTAAGTATAGGGTAAGATCCTGCAGCTTGAGGCTCAGTGGAATGCCATGATTGTATGATAGAGGACTATGAGCAAGTTTTTAGATAACCCATCCTAGCCTATAGGTCCTGCAGATATGTTTGTTTCATCCACATAAATACTCACTCTCATCTTACACCCTTATACTGGAGTGTATATTATACATTGATCCTCTACTATTGACCATTGCTAAACACCAATCACATATACCAAAGGCTATCAGTCTGTTATGAGTATTCATTTGTAGCTGATGTCCCATCAGATAATATATTATGTATATATATATATAGATACTGAAACTTCTAGTAATATTAACTTTTTGCATTTATGCTATCTACAGCTATAGCAAGCACTTGCTGATTTGAATTGGGTTTATTCTTGTAGGAGTAATTTCTGTACGTGTTATGCTGATTTCTAACTTTGTAAGCTGAGCATGAACCATTACTTTTCAGAAGTGAAGCTGGAGGCATCAAAATCCTACAGAGAATAACACAAATCTCATACACAACCCATCAACCACTTCTAACTGGAAGATTTATAGTTCTAAGATGAGAAAGTCACATTCTTTTTGAATTGAGCTCAGGGACACTCATGTGGCACTTCACATGGTGGTGGGACATTGTCTGAGCTCTCTGGAGAATGCTTGCACTGCTTTGGTAGATCAACAAGGGTATAAGATAATAATTACGATATTATATATGTTAGAATGGGAAGTGAATGGGCCGCTTCTAGAGGTCTTGCTGCGACCATGCGTCTGTGTCTTGGGGGTTTGCACAATTATAACTGAATGTTATACCAATGTATCATGATTTACAGTCCTATAGATAGCTATAATACATGTGATAGACAAACATTTAAACAACTATACCAAGATATGAGTATAATATAGTAAGGTATAGCTTGTATAGCTTGAAATGAGAAGGTGTTAGTTATATGATTATTCACCTCTATAGTATGCTTTTCTATCCTTTTCATGGTCTCTATACGTACACATACATTACCTATATTTCCCTGACCATTTGCCGACTTTCCTGACCTCCCTAGGACTTGTCTAGGTCGAGTCATTCCTTACCTTTGTGTTGTGGCTTGTCTGTTTACATTTGTTTACGGCACATTTGCCCTGGTATTTGTATTGATCTTCATTGGTCTCATAATCACCTACCACTGGTGGAGGCCAACAATCCCGCTTGACTCATTCTGTAGCTGCTGTCCTTGCATTGTCCCCATTTGTCGTGTGAAGGACTGTGGTGATGGCTGCATGAACGACTGCACCAAATTCATAGGGATACCCCCACCATCACTAGCCACTCTCCTGCTCACTGCACCCAGACTTTCACAGCAGTGACAGATTCTCACACCAGCTGCGATTCATTCTGGAGTGCTGATGCTGGCACAGATGAAAATGGACTGTCACAGCAGTCTGCAGAGACCCCCAACGTCAGTGCTTGTACTATCTGAGATGCGGCCAGCACCAGCACCAACCAGGGCCTCCCATTCCCACTCTGTTTCAGACCAGACAGAGAGCTGGATGTCAAGTACATTCCTATGTAAGTTCTTTCGGTATTCCTCCATTGCTCAGTGGCTGACCTCAGATTTGTGAAAGCTGTGACATGAATGTCAAAGCACTGAAGACACTGTGTGGCCAGTTTGGCCTTACCTCCACGGGCACCAAGAGCATGCTTTGTGAATGCCTGGAGTTGTTCAGTCGCGATAGTCTACAGGCAAAGTGAAGGCGAGCCGACCAAAACAGTCCATGCAGTGTTATGCTCAGTTATTTGACACGATCGCTTCAGACAGCACAACTGCCAGATCAGCCAATCAAAGGACACATGCATGGCAGCTGAAATCATGGCACTGCTACCATGGGTAGGTTTTCACATAAACTTCCCTCCTTTCTGCATGGAACTGATACCTCACCTTGCAGGCTGATGCCATTGGTGCCAAGTACCCATACCAGCCAATGGATGGCATGCTCCCACCACTGACAAGCAGCCTGCCTGCTCCAAGCACCACTAGTAGCAGTGCTGCTCAGGCTGATGTGTCCCTGCAAGATGCCATTGTTCAGAATGTCAGCGACAGGCTATAGGCATTGTTCAAGATACCTTACTTCAGCCAAGTTCTGGGCTGAATTCACCACCAATGGCAAATGGATGAAGTTCACCACCATCATCCAGAAGCTGCATGAAGAATGTGTGCGAGTCCATGCTGCAATTGCCAAGCATGCATGCAGAGAATACAGTGATGAGTTTGTGGATCTTTTCACATACTGGAAGGGTGGAGAAGAGCACCTGATGACAAAACCATCAGTGATTGCAAAGAGGTACGAGGAACTGGCTAACCATCATGATGATAGGACTGTAGTATAACTTAGTATGAACAATAAACTCTTTTGCTGGACCGTCCTCTCATCCCTTGCATGCTTTACTGTCCATTAGGAGACTAGGGATTCAAAACTAGTCTGGGCTCAGATGGAAAGTGCAGCAACAACTTTGACCTTAGGGGCTCTCATATCTCATCTTCAGACCACATCACCACATTCAAACATGCTCAAGTATGTATATTTAAACCTGAAAAACAATGAGAGGACAGCACTAACATCTAGTATTAGCACATCCCCATTCACAGATTTGTCTAAGTGGCCAACATCTCTCGACACGCAAGTACTGACCACCATCTACATCTTCCCTACTCTAATCAGCTCTCAGGAGGTCGAGTTTATCTCTCTTTTTTAGACCTGACACATATCCCCTATTAATCTCGACTTCCTGCCCTTATCTCTCTCTACCCTTTGACTCACTGGCTTATCGGTCTTTACCATCGTCTTCTGCGACCTCAAAACCCCCCTGGAGAGAGTATGAAGTCTTGCAGAGTGTCTGGATCACCAAGGATAAGGAGATCAGTAGGAGATCAGTCAATTTTGGGCCCATAGTACACCCCTTTCCATATCTTTACCTCATATTAAGGTCTATTTATCACATATCTGACTCGGGGTATTGCCCATCGCATTCTGCACCTTCAGAAGCCCCCATCCACACCCCTGCATTGTCTATTGGTTGAGCCCTTTGCTTCCAGCACACCCATCTTCAGGACAAGGCTGCAGGTAAACTCTTTCTTCACTGCTCTTCAGACCAGATGCTGCACTTTGAGGATATCCAGGATGACCCTGCCTTGATCTGGACTACCCTTGAGTCGACCCATGTCCAGCAGCTCCCTGCCACTTGCTTTAATGCCTGGGATGACTTCTTTACCATCAGAAAGTGCCCTGATGAGTCCTTGAGCACCCTTATTGCCAGGATTGAGGAGGACATGGCCAAGATTCAAAGACTTTGCCCTCAGGACTCTAGTAAGCCCTACAGTCTCCCTGATCTTGATGCTGAGCTTGTCTCTATGGCCATGATCTGTGCTCTGGGCAACAACTATGCCCAGTTTGTGTCGAGCCTTATCCTGCTCAAGTCCTTGAACAAGAAGGAGCTCAAGGCTGCCTTTCTAGCTGAGGATACTCAGTGCTATTGACGTGCTGATGCTCTTGGAGTGTCATCTAGCAATTCTGCCCTTGCCTCTGCCACTAGGGGGCCTCCTAGTAGCTGTAAGTGGGTGCTAATGCTGTCTGCGACTTCTGTGGCAAGGCAGGCCATTGCGTGCACAAGTGTTTTGCTATGTAGTGTGCTAGGAATGCACATAAGACTAGGCAGGTGCCCAATCAGTCTGGTCAGCAAGATAGGTGATCTAGAAACGCTAACAAGGCCTCTGAGGCATCCTCTGCCAGGTGTCCACCAGGTCCACCAGTCCCACCTGCCATCACTCCAGTGCCTCCTGCATTGGCTATTCCTCCTGCAGTTGACCCAGCTACCCCAGATGTCCATCCTGGTGATAGACCTGGCAGTCTAACACTGCACTTTGAGTCCAAATAATGGCACCCAGTATTTTATGAAAATCTCATGTAATCATGAAATAGTCCCAATGTAGCACAGTGCCTCTTGTTTTCAGTGGATAACTCCCTTGTATCTGCATCCACTTTCAAATTTGAAATGCATCAAGTCCGTAAGTCTGCGCACTCACACTGTGCCGTGGGTGTCATCATCTCTTCTCCTAATAATGGCGGACACAACACACTGGCAACATGCGCAGCTATTCTTTCTTCATCATCGCCTCTGAGCTGATGAGGAACTCCTCATTGCGAGTCTGTGACTTGGACTTGGGACAATGCAATGTTGAAAGCTCTCATGTGGTGCATGTGCAGCCAGTGCTGTCTTGCTAATGGTGGTTGATAACTAGTCTTCTTCTGATGAAGTTGATCTTGATGAGGATTATGATCTTGTCAATGATCCAGCTTTTAATCCAGTTGATATTTTTGGAGATGACAATGATTTTCAACAAGATAGTGATGAAGAAGATTTATTTGATGAGCCCGCTGCTTTTCATGAGCATTCTGCAATTAGGAGTGCCTATGTGCGTGCATATGTTGCTATGGCAGTCAAGGGTGCAACACACAAAGTTGCTCCTTCACAGAATCTTTGGTTTTCCATTTCCAGGTGGAGGGAGATCTTTTTCACGTGCTTCGCCTCTAATGACAGGAACACTGAAATTTCTTCCACCCCATTCTACTCATTTTCACAGTGCATATACTCACATTGAAAGTGTTGTGTCAGACTGCTTTGATTGCCTTCTCCACAGATTTGACCAACGGAACAGCACTTTCTGATAACTCGACCTAGACATGTCCTAGGGAGGGCAGGAAAGTCAGTGAATGGTCAGAGAAATATAGGTAATGTATGTGTACATGAAGAGACCATGAAAAGGATAGAAAAGCGTACTATAGAGGTGAATAATCATATAACTAACAAAATATGGTAGTGTGTACTCATGGATTTGCAAATGCAGTTGCTGACTGTTGATTGGCAGTACCTGATTCTGTACTACCTCATTTCCTGTTGAAAAACCAGCCCAACTTGGATGTGTAGTAGGTGACTCTGGAGTTTGGAATGCCGGCTGATTATCCTTCTTTGACGGGTGCACAGATGGTCAATGTGTCAGTTCAAACACACTGCTTGCTGGAGTTACCGAAGATGCATGACTGCTGACGGCATCAGACAATGGAGTGGATCAATGTCATCTATAATCCCATCCATGTCACAGTCAGGCTCATCCTCATCTCTCATGTCTGGAGTCCTGTAGCAGTGGTGAAGCTGCAGCTGTCTCGTGAGTTCTTCTGACTCTGCTACACTTATTCCAGGCTCAAAAGCATTGGGGGGTTCTGCAGGGTTCATGGATGGGAATGGGTTGAGAAACCTCGAGGATCCTGCTAGCGGACGGGCTTGTTTGGCAGTGGTTGTGGATGCACTCGAGTCTGGCTTCCTTTTCTTTGCGACAGGGGCTGATCATGGATTCCCGGTATTAGAGGGCTTAAAGGGGGCAACATTGGAGTGCAAAGGCACATTTACATGTGGCCCTGCCTTGCTCATTATTCCAGCAGATGGGAGGCATGGTTGACCAGGGATAGAAGCTATAGCAATAGGCTGATTAATAGCATGAATATGGCTGCTTCGGATGGGACAAATAATGGCAACACATTTATTCATGGAAAACGAGTGGCTTTATTTGGTGTTTAGTTGCTCATTGCTTGGACAAAAAGTTAGATCATAGCTACTTTGTTATATCGTGGTTATGACATGACATTTTGCCCTTTACTTGACGTTTCCCCCACATTACCTCCAACCAAAACTTTGCCCCAAAGTGCAGTGTAAGGCCTGTTATGGTAAGTTTGTTGGTGGTCAGCATACCAGTCTTGTCAGAGCAAAGGATGGTGACACTGGCCAACTCCTTGATAGCTGTGATATGAGTAACAATGGCTTTGTACTTAATGAGTTGCTGGGCATCAACAGTGAGAGTGACAGATAAGACAGTTGGCATGGCAATGGGGATGCCACCAATCAAGAGCACCAATATGTTGTTGAGCCCACGACGGTAACTGTAGCGGAAGCCCGCATA
>MU179414.1:33530-61076 GCA_016767475.1 Suillus weaverae | reverse complement strand
TCAAATGCGTAGCGATGTTACGATTTGAAGCGTTGACAACGTGTATTCGGCGTGCAGCGTAATGCATGAGGTGGGGATCAACAAGTGCGGGTCGTGTCCAGTAGCGGTGGCGTGGCAGTGGAACAGTTTAGGTAAGAAATCAACCGGCCGTTGAGACAAAACGGAAGAGAACTTTGGATCAGGCACATTAATGGCACCGACCGTAGTGCTGTCATCAAGGCATCGTACATGATGCATTGATGCATGGCAGTCTCACTAGATTCGAATTCAACCGTCATGCTGGCGAGCGGCATCCCCGCCGGAAATAGTTCGGTGCCACCCGGTAAGCTCAAGATCTGAGCCTGTAACTTAAACCATGTAACTGATGCTGAACAACTTGGATATGGCGATTTCCTGATCGTATTCGTGTTTCCAGACCCCGACTCTTGGAGGATACTTATCTATAGCCAACTGAAGGCATGCAGAAGTACATCTTCTACAGCTGGTTTTCATATTGAACCAGCTCTCACTAGTCACTCAGCGCCTCTAACCGTGGGCTCGACAAGTATGGTCATCCAGCTGAGACTTGGAGCCAGAACCTTTCAAATCGGATATCCTTGATGCGACCTCTACCAATCTGCTTGCGTTACAGTACGCTGCGCTAGCGATTTGCTGGGCATTGAGTCAGCTGAAGATCTCGGTGAGCAACCGGCTAGAATTGAATTTATAACACGCCAGAAGTATATATCGAATACGACTAACACCATCTTCTAGACACGTATCCGAGAAGAACGGAAAGTCGCGTATCTGTAGTTTTGAACACGCATCGCATGATGGTACTACTTAATGTCTTGCCAACAGCAACTGTCGTCCCTATTTCACGAGTCACGCTTCGTGTCGGTTTTGGGGGGTATCGAACCGTTTTCGTAGAGAGAAGCTGGTAGGTTTCGTGTCAGAAGCTTGTTCCTTCTGATCTGAAAGTAGCACAAGGATTCTTGGGGCTAGCATAAAAACCTGGAATGCATGATGGCAGTTCACCATCGAAATTTTGGATCCTGTCATTCGCACCGTGACGACCATGGTTGCGAATTTTTCATGTCTCACACTATCGTCTCTACTTCTTGGCATTATGGCACACGGAATAGTTGCATTCAATATGTTATCCAGTGACAATGTGAGGCTGCATGTATCTTTCTTGATCCCAACCACTAACCCTTTCCCCATTAGCTGGCCGTGTAAGTGTCATATGTATCTTATCTACGAGGTTGTATACAAACCTTCAAATGTAACAGCTACTGGGGCCAGAATTCATATGGAGCCATCAATCCCGATAAACCTGCTCACTGGCAGAAGACACTTTCATACTACTGCATGGTTTATTTTATTTTATCTGAAGTTTCGAGTCGCTGCTTGACCTCGAGTCTCTCAGGACAATGTCATTGACACCTTTCCAATTGCCTTCCTTGTCGATAGCTATGCGGGGGGTAATCTCCCGTCGATTGACTTAGCGAATGTGGGTAATTCGTAACTTTTTATTCCGGATCATGCTGACTCTAAGTTGATGTGCAGATCTGCAACTCAGGCAATGCTAACTATTTTCCAGGCACTGACTTGCTGAATTGCTCTTTTCTTGCCTCGGACATCGAAATGTGCCAGTCCGCGGGAAAGGCAGTCACCATCTCGCTTGGTGGCGGAACAGGCAATATTCAGTTCCAAAACGACTCTCAGGCCGCTGCTTACGCGCAGACGATATGGAATCTTTTCCTGGGTGGAAAGAGCAAGACACGTCCCTTTGGATCAGCAATTCTTGACGGGTCAGTTGGTTTCCTTCACATCTTCAGACCTGTTTTGAACAAAGGGCAGAATTGACATGGACATCGAGGGTGGTTCGCAGACAGGTTATGTTTCCTTTTTGACTGCGCTTCGGAAACATATGAATCGAGGCAAGAAGAAGTGAAGCTTATTTTTCTCCTGCTGTGAACATTGGTTTATATTGTTTGTGCAGGTATTATATCACTGCTGGTAAGCAGAAACGCTTTTAATTGACACTCATTGGGTTTTCATATCTGAAATTTACTCTAGCGCCTCAGTGTCCTTACCCAGACGCATACATCGGAAACACACTCAACGCAGTGGGATTCGATGCAGTGTATGTCCAGTTCTGTCCGTCTTTTTCTTAATTACCCCACTATTTTTGTGGTTGATAATCACTCACAGACAATAACTATTGCGGTCTACAGCACTACAACAATCATAATGTAAGTTACGATACTTCTGTCCTGTATTATTCCTCAATAGGGTCGTTGAGCATAGGATTGGAACTTTTCTGCTTGGTGTGTACCGATGTAGGCCAGTTCGTGTCTTACTTCCTAACCCAACCTATATTAGGGACGATTGGGCAAATAGCGTCTCACCCAACCGTGACGTTAAGGTTTATATTGGCGCTCCCGCGTCATCCGGCGCTGCAGGGTCCGGCTATGTCAACCCCAAGAGAATTACGTCAATAATACAGCAGACTCAGTCCAATTACTCTTCCTTTGGAGGGGTCATGTTATGGGATGTATCAGACGCGTACGGTGCGTCGAGCCTGTTTTGTCTTCACAGCCTTCCATAATTCTACTCCTCAGCCAATCATCGTTATGACACAGCAGTCAAACAAGCTTTGAGATCTGGCGTGAATCTGCTCAACAAACGAATCCCCGATCAATACCTACCAGAAACGCGCGATATCACCCATGACCAGGACTGACAGTTATTCGTGCTTGACTGCGTACCTCGGTGGTTTCTCCCCATCGCCAGGGGTACCACGTCCTATTAGAATTTGCTTGTTCCCGTATGTGAATATAAGTAGTAAATCTCTCCCTGACTGTGCTCTCAAAGGTCACCTTCTAAGAAGTTTCAACGTCAGTGGATATCCTCAGGTATCCGCAGTTCTCGTAGATAAGCGATGTCAAAATTGCGGATCACGATTCACATATGATACGATACCCAGTTGTAATTACATGCGTCCAACCACAAATAAAGTAAATCTGTGCGCGTGATTGATACTGCCACAGCACTGAATCCTCGTTGCCTCCGTCGGAATCGATATCAATGTCTTCACCATTGGCTTGGAAGTTTGCAATGGCGGTATCATTTCGAGATCTGCGATTGTTATCACCTTCACCATATTTCTCCTCGGCAGAGTCCAAAATCTCGCTGAGGAATCTTCCAAAAGCATGATCGTCAGCTTTGTTGTCATGAAGCTCGGAAGAGAGGTTGGAGCTTCGTCGTAGGCGAGCGAGAATTTCAACCTAGTCACGATGGTTGAGTTCGACAACCAAGAAGGGAATCACCTCTACGGAGGCTTTACGTATTTTAGGTTGACGCCTTCGCCGTCTATATTCCTGACTGGCTGCATTCTACGACGGTAGCGGGGATTGGACGCCAGGTTGGGAAGTAACACAGTACGAGACCATTAAACCCCATCTAACGCAAAAGGCGGTTGATCAGCAAAAGTGCGGGAGCGAGACTTTGACTAATTCATTGTTCATATGCGACCTGATCGCCCCAACATACGTTGAAATCGACCTGGCAGCAACGGTGCGATTCCATGCCTAACACGTGCCAAAGATAGGTGACGGCGAATAGTTTCGTCACCTGAAGCCCCAAATTCCCATCTTAGCGGTCATGTTTGGACGGCAAAGTCGTCATCATATGATGATGTACTTACCTGAAGGTGCGCTCCCGTGTCTATCCCAATGTATTTTAGAAACCATTCCGACAGGACATACTAGTACCTGAAATGACGGCGGCCCATATCCATAGTCTAACAAGGTGCTGCCTAGCATTTACGCGACGTCGTGTCGATAAACACGTCTTCTGCTGGTGATCGCAAATGCTGGAGTTGAGGTTGAACGTCGAGATATATATATGTAGTTCGCTTTTCTAACCGTTCTGAGCAAGTTCTCGGCGAGTGCGTACTGTAAGCACAAGAATAGAATCTTACATAATGATGAGTAATAAGTTGTTATTTGGCGAAGCAAACAAATAGTACTTGACTCTGACTCTCGTCAGGCCAGTGCTGGCAGGACTGGGATAAGTCAATCTAACAGGTTTAGATCTTCAGCTACTACCAGGCCAAACCAGGCTCCGGTCGCCGATAAATTTTGGATCAGACCTAGTAAGTACTAGATATCGATATAGATGCTAAGAGCTCCACCCAGCTCACGCGCTGGAATCATGCTCGGCCGGCGGTACACAACCTCCCAGATATACATTAACTCCATCAAGGACTCGGCGCTCAGCCCAAGTGTGCAGTCCGAGAAGATTGTTTTGATACTGACTTTGCGTTTCCGCAACACCTTCACATACTTCCATTATAGGTCCTATCAGAGCATTCCTCGGATCTTCTGATACACGTCGGAAGTATTTCGTGGGTATACCATGTGCTTCAAAGGTTTAGCTTGTAGTGGTTTCGGGTCTGCCAACATGGAAATTACTAGGCTTGATATACCTGGCTCTGATGGCCAGTTGACGGTCCCGATCTAAGTCATGACGTGACGAAGAGGGCCTTTTGGATTCCCTAAGGTACGCTGCCCTTGCCTCGTGTATTCTTAGGGGATAAGCAATCCCTTATCTAAGCACCGTGGAAGCCACTCCTCCAGTGCCATGGCCAAAGGCGCGTCAAGTGCTGGATGGTATATTCTTGGATGTCACAGAGGTAACGAAAATTTAGCAGGTGGCCCCTATTGGACACTCGTACTTGGCCACAGCATGGCTCCAGTCGTTCATGATCTTGTTTGGTCGTATCACATGGATGGTTAACCAGAACTCCATATCCATCCAATTGACATGCGACTCAACTCCTGTATGAGCAAGATTCAGCTGCCCCGAATGGTTCAGCTGATTCGCTTTTCGCCGATATGGAAGGTACACTCGTTGCAGTCAAGCTACCATGAAGCATGACCCTTTCCGTATCAGGTTCGTCGAGACTTCTATCTGCCATCGCATCCGCATTCTGTGCTGCATAAAGAGAAAGTAGTGCTGGGCAATAATATGTTGTTGGCCATTGACCCCCATCCTGTCACTGTTCTACTGCAACAAGGATCATCGTGATGTTTTCCAAATCCGGCCTGACATGTGTGCTGTTTCTCTGTTTCGTTGCCCGCACTATTGCGGTGTTCGACATGTCCTCGAACCAGAATGTCAGCCAACCTTCCTCTTTCTTGACGTGTGATTGACAACTTTGACTAGCTGGCTGTGTGAGTGGATCTTAAGCATAAGACGCATATTTCCGTTACCAACGACCTATGGGTTGCAGGTACTGGGGTCAGAACTCGTATGGAGCTGTGAATACAGCCGATACTGCTCATTGGCAACAGACGATCTCTTACTATTGCAATGTTGGCCTATTTAATATTATACTAGAAAATTTACCTCACGTCGTAATCGCAGGACAACGTGATCAACACTTTCCCGGTAGCCTTTCTAGACCAGTTCTACTCGACAGGCAATCTCCCGACCATCAACCTTGCAAATGCAAGTTCTCATTTCTGATTGCCCGGACCTGTCTAACCCGGTTGCAGACTTGCAACACGGCCGATGACCCTGTTTATCCAGGGACGAACCTCCCCAATTGCTCATTCCTCGCATCAAGTATCGAGGCTTGTCAAACTGCAGGAAAAATTGTCACGATGTCGTTGGGAGGAGCAACTGGTTCTAATGGCTTTGCAAATGACAGCCAAGCAGCGGCATATGCCCAGACAATCTGGGATCTTTTCCTGGGAGGTTCGAGCAGCACGCGTCCTTTCGGGTCTGCTGTTTTGGACGGGTAATAATACATCAACCCCTTGAGAATGTGCGATCTGACTCTAAATCCAGCATCGATATGGACATCGAAGGTGGCTCTCAGACTGGATTTGTATCCTTCTTGTCTGCCCTTCGTACCTTGATGAATGGTGGCAGTAAACCGTACGTCATTCCACAGGCTTTTGATTTGATTCCTAACAGCCTTTACAGGTACTACATCACTGCGGGTTCGGTTTCTGGTGCTTCACACGACGACCGTTACTGATACTGTGAAATTTATCAGCACCTCAATGTCCTTACCCCGATGCCTACATTGGTACTACTCTGAACCAGTTTGGATTTGACGCTGTGTATGTCCAGTTTTGTGAGTCATATTTTTGGTTTGAGTTTCTGCATCTCACACGCTTTAGATAACAACTATTGCGGTTTGACGAATTACAACAACCCGAATGTAAGCATCACATAGGTCGATTGTTATTATTAGCTAACACTGCGAACCGTAGGCTTGGGACTTTGGCACATGGTATGTAATCTCGTTTGACTAGCCAAAGTTTTCTTGGCCTGACCAAAGCACAGGGACAACTGGGCAAAGACGGTATCCCCCAATCCAAATGTTAAAGTCTACATTGGTGCCCCAGCCTCGTCGAGTGCAGCTGGATCCGGATATGTCAGTCCATCGACGTTTACCCCAATCATCCAGCAAACGATGGCCCAATATTCATCTTTCGGAGGCGTCATGCTGTGGGATGCGTCTCAGGCGTACGGTAAAGCCGTTATATACTGCCTCTATACACTGATGGCTTAATTTTCTCTTCAGCGAATAGCAGATATGATGTCTCTGTCAAAAATGCACTGTTAGGCAGTGCATCTGCCCCTCCGCCGACGACTACGACTACGACTATGACCACGACCACGACCACGACCACGCCGACGACCACGACCACACCGACGACCACGACCACGTCGACGACTACGACCACGCCTGCACCGACTACAACAAGCACTAGCACAACATCGAGTCCTTCTCCCACAACAACTTCTGGGACTGTATCCTGCGCTGGTGTGGCAGCATGGCAAACTGGTGTTGCTGTGAGTTGAAGTACATATTGCGCAATTCTGGGAGTCTGATTACTCTACTTAGTATGTTGGAGGTAACGAGGTTACATATAGGCGCGTGTGCAAGTTGACTTGCGCTCGTGGATTGGAATCTAACGCATCACATCAAACAGCGGGGACCTCTGGACTGCGAAGTGGTGGTCGGAGAATGATGTTCCGGGCGGTAAGTGAAAGCTTCTGGTATGAGTCTGACGCTGCTAGTTTTGCTGACACTATTGGGATGATATTTAGGCACTGCCGGTGACTGGACGTACGATGGCGTATGCGCTTAACCATTCTCCCACCGTGCGCCATTTCTAGATGTGGAGATTGTTGCCGTTGCTAGACCGAGAATCTCGGAACTTATATCCACCATTCATTCGCCGTCGGATATCAGCGCGAGAATTAGAGATCTAGCTAGAATTTTGCACCTGTACTTGACTGTGTTATGCATAATCATGGCTTATTAGACACAGGCCGTTATGCATGGTTACCTGTAGTCTTTGACATTATGCATAATCCCCTTGACTGTATGTATAGTAGTTCACGTTATGCATTATCCCCTTGACTGTTTGTATAGTAGTGTTCTCTGTAATGCATAATGCCCTCGACTGTCATATGTGATGCTTCAGATCTTCTCTTTACATGTTCCTGGCTGCATCCTTCTACGATTGCAATCTTGGAGACTTGCCAATCAAAGATTATATATAGCGCTACTAATACATCGGAAAAAGAAGCCTTGTGAATAGATATGTTATCCTACTTGTATTCAGGGCACCACTACTGCCGGGGGTAAGCTCACCACAGGAACTGCATGCCATTTTCTTAGGCAGTTGTCCTGCATCGTGATCCGAAGGGCCACCTGGCACTTCACATATGCTTCAAGGCCTTCTAACTCTGCAACATCCAGCCCGATCCTTTGGCTTGCCTGATCCTTCCACCATGCTGCATGCCAGTCGAAGAATGTGCACATGCACCACATCTCCTCCTGGAGAAGCTCTACCTCTTCTGTCCAATGATGTGTGCACACCTGAGATTTACACCACTCTACACATAGTGCTGTGTGATAGTGTTTTAGCTTGTATCAATCTAATAGACAATTTCTTACCATCAGCAAGAACAGTCTCTCCTTCCCTGTCTCCAGTAATGATGCTGCATGCCTTCAAAATCCATGATAAGCATGCTGCGGCCAAGTCAACGCATGTCATTGATGTTGTTATCATTTAGCCTCCACTAACTAGTACTCTCCCTCCTGCAAGGCCTTTGCAATCCTATGTCTCGACAGTCTCATGTACCTGCAAGAGCTTCAACTGCAATTACAACCCAGATGGTAGCAGACAAAAGCTTCAAACAGCTCAAATGGCTACCAGGCATCAGCATGCAGATGAGCTACTTGGACCTTCTTGTGCATCTCAAGCAGATGCTTTGGGTTGGGCATATGGGTTGTCAGAGGACCTTAACATTACTGATAGTCTTGAGCATGCAGGAAATGCATACCAGCCCCCAGATGATCCAGGGGCCAACTTCAACGACAATCCAGACTAGGGTAACAATGGTGTGAGGGATAAAGACATCCAATTGCTGGATGGTGAAGCTAATGATAACCTTGGACTTGCAGCACAACAAAATCCAGTGCCTCATTTTCCTGAGCTTGAAGATCTTTTTGAAAGATGGGACAAGCCCTATCCTGCTGACAATGACCCAGGTGCATTCAGCTCTGACCCTGATGCTGAGATTTTCAAACCCTTTGGACAACTAAACCTTGAAGATCCAGTAAACTCTGATGAAGAACTTGGAATGCCAGCTGAGGGCAACAGCGATGATGAATTCCACCCTTGGCAGCACTTTTTAGCGCTTCCCATGGTCTGTCAGACCGGTTTTCATATAGGATACAACATGTCTCTGAGACATTCCTCTCCCTGGAGGGTCTCCCTCAACTCCTTAAGAGTAACCAGTGTACCCTCATGGGCCTCATTGGAGGGTTGGCTCTGATTCTTGCAGAAGGTGCCTAACAGCCTCCACTATGTCAGCATGGGTCTCTTGCCCCTCGTCAACATAACTTGGAGCCTCTTGTGCTCCTCAGACCTCCATGTATGTTTTCCCTTATGTTATATCTTCATATTTATGTCGGCAGGAGTCTCTCGCCACTCGTCAACAACCTGCTACTTCTCATTGTTGTATTTATGTTGTGAATGTCACTTTCCAATAAAAAATATCATGCTCCAGTTTCACAGTGATTTCGAACAAGTTCTGAAGCAAACCATCAGCAAATTCATGAGTCCTTGATATTGTGGCTGTGTCAACTATAGAAGGATACAATTCTGCTTTGACCAAATATCTCAATTTATACTATAAGAAATCTGAGTCACTGATACACACACATAGATGTCTGTACATTAAGGCTACTATGGTGAGTTCGTAACAAAGTCGTTACTATCTCACATTGAGACCAGCAAGGGATGGTAGTGTATCTGAGTTCTGCTTGTTGAGCATCCTCATTTCACCACATTTATATTATGAATTATATTGCTATTCAAGGCTTTATCCTGGCAGATGCTGTTAGCACTGGACATTGGATATAAATTAGTATGAAAACTTGTGACAATGCTGTGACATGGCACCAACAGGGCCTGTGAGTGATAGTAGGAGAACCATGTTGATCTTGCTGTCATAATGCGCCTGCCAACATTTCAGGAGTTAAAATTAGTACATACATACTATGTGACCCATCATGGTATGATACAGAGAGAGCAGCATCATAGAAGGCCGCTGAAGACAAGAGCAGTCTTGGCCCTAGAGTCACCCTCAATGACACCAGTTTCAATCATTTCATGGTATGAATTGTTACCCTCATGAGTATGCTCACAGACACATATCCAAAAAAAATAGTCAGGTCACAATGTGATACAAGGCTGGAAGGTTACATTGGTACTACTAGTATCCATGGAGTTCTTGCCAAGGTGTGATGTAACCATGATGCAAATGATGAACAAAACTAACCTTTGGTATGTTAAGCATGACACGCCTGCATGAATGCAGTTGTAGTCGAGGGGACAATCAAGCAGGCCAAGAGCTGCAATCACAATCAAAGGAGTGATTGAGCAAACATGCCCAGCTTCAGTTCAGGAAGAAACTCTTACTATGTCCTACTAGTAGTCCCACAGATATTCCTGTGTGATGCATTTCATCTTATCCATGGTCACAGCATTGACAGCAGACTTGATCTGCTGTTGGGTGAGATGATGGCCAGTGGCAACAAGTTGCCTTCCAGTGTCCTTGGCAATAGTAGTAGCCATCCTGTCAAGAGAGCAACAAGCTGGCCCTGAGCAGTCAGAGCCATGAACATGCGACTGATTCTCAAGGCCTGTATTGCTTCAAATTGTATCAGAGATAAGATGAAGAGTTGAGTTTGGTGACCTATGTGCCACTACAATAAGTATAGGTTAAAAATATATATATGCCATTGCACCTTCTGCGCACTGAAAAGTGCTTCCGCCCATAGCTGCATTTTCCCAACCTTGCCTTGCTGCGCTTTGCAAAGACATCATCAGACACAGCATTCAGATTGATCACTGCTGAGTACAGGTCAATAGCTCTGTCATAATCACTTGTGGTGAAGGCAGTGTCTCTGTTGGTAAGAAATAGCTTTGAAACTATGTGAAATGCGGGTGAGTATTATAACCTTGGGTAATATTTCTGGAGACTTGCCAGTGTACCAGTCAAGGCAGCTCACCTTTGTTGTTTTGTCAATGCTGTCTATGATATATTTGTGTGATTTGAGGGTTTCATCAACTTTGCCTGTGGAAAGGAAAGCCTGGCACTGTTTCTGGTATGCAGTAAGCCACAATGATTTGAGATCCCAGTCAAAGAGTTGGACATGGGAATCAATTATGAAAAGCATTTTGGATGTGTATCAATGTACCACCACCAAGTCTTCATATATTTCATGAATATCACATTCAATGATGGATTGCTGGAGTTGAGAGCAACAGTGAAATAGTCAGCAGCTTTGTTGTGACATATGCCATTCAAGGCTTTGATGCCAAGTTGAACATGTAGATATGTCTAATGTGCGAGTTGCAAAGATGGTTAGGTCAATGACCCAGCATGGCTGCATCATACTCACTTCCATGATATGACATGCACAAGTGTTGGTATTCAGACAACCGGTAGTGAGTTCTTTGAGAAGCAGGTAAGCCTCATCATATTGATCTGCATTGAAGAGTGTGATGGCCTGAAATATGTGATGAAACAGAGGGTGTACAAGGCAGCTATAACATACTTTGATCAAGAGCAGAAAACGAATGGGTTCTAACTCTTGGTTAGTGTACATGAATGGAATATCGAATGCTACTCTCGCATCCCAAATGTAGCCTGCTCTGCAATGTGCAATACCCTTGGAGATATAACCTATCAGTGAAGGCTGGATGCTGATGGACTATATCAGCATCAAGTTAGTTTTTCAAGAATCTGCACAAAATATGCTCAATTTGTAGTATACCAGTCAAGGACAGAAACATGCTTTTGAATTGATGTTGTTGGGCACTGACCACTCTGAGATCATCTTATCTTGACCTCCACTGAAGATGTAGTTGCTGTCCATGGAGAAAGTGATGCATGTTGTCAGGGATGAGTGCTTGAAGATGGCAATGGTTTGTCAGTCTGAGAGCCACCAGAGATGAACATGGTGGTCATTACATGCAGGGATGACTAGTGTACCAGGAGAGTGCCATCAGGTGTCCACACAAGTGACCAGTTGTATTTTATATGAGGTGAAGTGAACGAATGCAAGAGTGGGGGGTAAGGTGAATGAACAAGTGGGAGGTGAGGTGAACCATGAATGAACAAGTGAGAAGAGAGGATATCATGGTGACAAATGAGTGATGAGGATGAGCAAAAACAAGTGCAAAATTATATGCATGCATGACCAACCTGAAAGATAATCAAAAATGGACGTCTACATGGACGAGTGTAAAGCGATGACTATCATGATGAGATCAAAGCAAAAGATGCACCATGACATTGGAAGGCAACAACATGAAGGTGATTGAACACCACCTCTGCAAGCTGCTTGTTGACCCCCTGTTAGTGCTGCTCTCATTCCCTCTCAACAACTGTAGACTCCAATTTGGAATTCTGCAGAATATTGAAAATGTCATCATGGAGGTCAATGAAAGAAATGATCAGTCACAACTGCCAACTTATGGGGTTTCCATGCTGAGGTGCAGGAAGAACAACAACTTCATTGCTGTGTGTTCAATGCACAGTAATGAAGGAACTGACTGAAGCTGATTGTGTGGTGATGAAGTTCAGATGCTAGTCACTGATCATGATGCAATGAGTCAGCATGCCAAGCCAAGATGCTGGATAAACAAACAGAATTTGCAAACTTGGCATGTATTGTTGACCTGGCTGGCAGTAGTAGGCAAATACTGATTTGAATCCTATGATTAGTACAATTGTATGTATGAAAAAGCAGCTACATCTAAGGTCAAAGTAGAAAGCATGCAGGTATGAAAATCATTTATTGGCTTTGGATGACTGTGACTGGAATGCATATATGTCTGTCAATCTACGGAAAGTAAGGTTCTTGTAATTCTCCCACCAGTCCGATTGTTGTTTGTGGGTTTTGATATGGTCTTTAATGTAGTCCATCAGTGCTGTGTATGTGGGCTTGAATTCTCTAACTGAAAACTTGATGTTGTCATTTCTCCCCCCCTTCAGCCCCAGCATAGTGCAATGCACGGCAGAAGTAGCTGTAGAATACATACTATCTAGTTCAGTGACTTGTGGCAGGTAGCCAAGTTCCAAAATTGTGTTCTGAACAATGTCCCGGTGAAGGTTAATCAATTCAACTCAAGGTCTTCTTAGTGATAAGAGGGTGAGTGACACAAGTGTTGATATGATGGTCAAAGTGTGATGCCTAGTCTGCTATGCTTGTGATAGACAAGCACGTTTGACCCAAGGGGAAGCAAGTAGACAAATCCATGAGTGCACAACAGGGCGATGAGCGTGGGAATGTCATGCGTGAGAATGTGTGAAAGTGTGGGAATGTGACAGAGGTGTATTAATGTGAGGGCTCAAGGATGGTAAGATGGTAGATGGGGTGTTATTAGCTTGTAAGTCTAGCTACAGACATGATGGGAGAAATATCAGGTCATGAGAATGTCAAAAATGCGGAGCAATATATGTCTTGAAGTGTGCTGAGCCGAGCCGAGTTGAGATAAAGTATGTAATGGTGTGTAAGTCAGGGCCCATGCTATAATATGGTGCAATAATAGATAAAATGCGAAATTACATACCAGTGAGACTTGCTGGACTATGGATGGATGCTCCTGGATGAAGTGCGACAAAAGTGTGGGAAAGCGTGCACATCTGTGCATCACTAAGTGCAGGAATGTCGTGCACATGTCATGCGAGCATGGGAAAGCATCGCCTCTGGAATTGTGATAGTGCGCAAGAGCGTGAGACTTGTCCTGAGGACTTGAGCTGGGATTTAAGGGAGGAATGGAAGATACTGAGAGGGAGGGCCTGTACAGGTGCAAGGCTCTACATTGGATTACATCATTTTTGAAAGGATGCAACCCTTCTGTCTTGAAAATGTATTGTGGGGGGAATGGAGGCACCTTGATGAGTTTCTTAACTGTTTGTGCTTGATGCTTGGGCTCAGATTTATCAGAAGAAAGGAGAAGACGCAGGTTGTAACCACATGGAACAAGGTCACAAGCATGTTTTCTAGCAACAGACATGACATTCATTGATGGCAAATTCGCCCCCTGTCACCTCACCGCTTTCTGCCCAAAGTTATGAGGCAGGAAGATCCTCTGTCATGGACACTCTGATCCTGACTTCTATTGCCAGCTCAACAAGTTGGAAACCACATATAACCAAGCTGCTGCCTGTGAAGAACAGGAACACAAGCTTAATGCCCTAGATGCACTCACCATGCTTGAAGACATTGACATGGACCCCTGCTATTACGACAACATGGATGACTGATCTCGTTGATATCAGATCCTAAAAATGGGGGTAATGTTACAAGAACATCTGGTTGTTGTGCCCCTATTCATTTTTCTCCTCTTGATTGCTTTCCGTCATAACGACTATGCACAGATAATCATCCACAACCTCATTGGGTTGATAATCCTTTTTCCTTATCTGTTTTACCTTTACCTTTCTTGCTGATCTCCAGCTGTATTACTTCCGGCCTCATGGCTTCACCCTGTGCCCTTACTGTTCAACTGGTATCTGACTCATTTCCTTCTTGTATGTTCTATCACATTCTACAAAGTTCTATCAGCTCCATCATGACTCGTCCTGACTGTGCACTTACCTACTTTGGACTATGACTCAATTCCCCTCTGCCCACATACTAATACGGCAAGCCTGCCCTAAACTTCTTCCTACATATAAATACACAGACATCTCGTTGTACTTCTCTAACTTGAATCTACTTGATCTTGAACCCACTTAGAAGGCTAGCGACCTTCTTCCTTCATAAGAACTACTTCTCTTTCGCCTAGTTGGCTTAAGAGTCTATTACCTTGAAGGATCACATCAGTGGACACTTGCCGTGCCACTATGCCGATAACTGCAGTTGTCATACCGACACTGAGTTGCTACAGCCCCTGTGTGACAAACATCCTTTAACAAGGGCCTCACATAGTTATTCAAGTCCCCTTACACTCTCATGCTGAGTGTAACAGACACACTTGTAACTAAGCTCTACACATCCATTGATTTTGCATTGCACCCTTGGATGCGAACAAATGCCTTTTATAACCAAGTTTGCAATACCTTTACATTGTTGAAATCAATCTTACAAAGCCTCACACAGTTTGGAACTGGAATGCAGCAAGCTCAATCATCATTTATCAATGGACTACATTCTGTGGCAGGTAGCATCTTCAACATCCCGAGCAAGTATTTCATGTTGAAATATGACTGTAAGTCTGTCCCACAGGTCATAGACTTGATTGGATGGGAAGAAGGCAAGGGGAAAGTGTATGATGTCTTCAAGGTACCAATACTCTACGCCAATAATGTCATTAATATGAAGAGAGCATTGAGAAATTGGCTGGTGATTACAAAGGTAAGGGCCAGTCAAAAAGTGTCCATGGTTATTCAGATTTTGTTTGGAAGGTTATCAAGGTTGTGGTCTGCAGCAGAATGTCATTATATCCAAAAACACACAGTGGTCCACCTCCCTATGCCAAGATTTGGCAGCTCACCAGCTGCACAGTCTGCACTCCTGGCCTAATTGCTTTGGCATCACATTGGTAAGGTTTCAGTACTTCAAATAAGCTCTGAGCAGGCACTTATCATTATGTCTGGTAGACCATCTTCATCCTGTCTCCCAATCAAGAATTCTCAGGAGATGGCATTGGAGCCAAATCATCAATCCCATATCACTCAGTCTTCTGAACCATTCTTTACTGTCAAATGGACACATGATCACATCAAAAATATTGTACAGCAAATCAATTCTAATATCTTTGATGGTGTTATCAAGGCACAGTCAGATGATACTCCAGGCACTACAGTAGAGGATATTACTGATTCACTTGATTGTGTTATGGCTGCACTTAACAATGACAATGACTCAGATGGTGCTTCATTGTATGCTGAACCACATGTTGAAATCAAGACACACCACAAATCTCCTGCAGTTCTTACTGTTTCACTTCCCTCCAAACCTCCAGCACCCCAGACTTTCACAGCCCTGGCCATTCATGATGATCCTTCTGCACCATCTGTCTCAACTTGGAGTCTCCCCACTGCCATGACATCGCATGCAGCTGCATCAGTTGAAGGAATTCCCAAGGATCTCTCAGCTGATACTGGTACTAGCAATACCAAGGTGCAGAAGAAGGCAGCTAGGGGCAAGAGGACCAAGGCTCCTGTCAATGATACTGATGTTTGCCACTCTTCCTCCAATACTACTGCCAAATGATAGTTGTTCTTCCTACTATGAATCTAGCCATCTTATGTATCAGTCAAGTTTTCAGTAGCAATCAATTTGTCAGTGACATACAGTCTGTTACAGCAGCTTCAGTATCCCAGCTGCATGATTCTCAGAGTACTTTCCATCTTCTATATTCACACATTTATTAATTTAATGACATTTGTGACACTGTCTAGACAGACTCACATTAAATGTAACATAATGAAACATTTTCAACTTGATCATGTGATTGTGATGCTTACTAATAATGACATTAGCATAACAACTTTTCTTTTTCCCCTTCTGATGACTTACACCCACTAACAATGTCAACACTCAACATTGCAACACTTAGACAGCCTGCCATCAAATCTGCTCACCTGCAAACCCCATGTCTCAATAATATTCATCATCATAATTTCTTTTTGATGGCACTGCCTGGACCCATTCAGACATAATACTGGCTGATGTTCAAACTTTGAGTCTTCTACTGAATTCAGATGTAATACTGGCTGACATTCAAACTGGTGCTGATGTTACTGTAACTGTAAGAGACTCCACTCAAATCCTTGGCATCAAAGAAGCTGATTCCATTTGTCAGAAGTTAGCAGTCTGCTGATTCAGATGCTGGTGCCAATACCTGTTTCATTAAGGGCATTAAATGGGGCATAGTGCTATCCTCAATATTGACTGCAAAGGTTAGCTATCAGTGCTACTGCCTCCTTCAATATCCTGACAAATTTTGATGTTTTTAATTATAAGGTTGATTGGAATGCAGTGTTGGAGTGTGGAGATGATTGAGGTCAGCTCACAGAAGAGGAGTCATGCATGGCACTACTCATTGCATTGCATATACCATGACCAAGGGTCACATTCATGTCATCTCATGGTTGAGTGCTAGTCATCAATGAGCATTTTGTTTTTGTTAGAGACCTATTGTAATTTATGTGATATTCATCAATAATAATTGACATTTGACATTCATTGGAATCTTGCTACAGTTTATTGGAATGCAAACCTTGACATTGAGAGGAGTATTAAAACTGTGCTGGCATCATTAAAATGCACATTAAGATCTGGGGTCTATCATTGAAATGTGCATCAAGATACTGTAGAGATATGCACTTACCTTTGATGACATCCAGGTGTGACCAAATGTGTCTTAGCTTCAAAGATTCAAAGATGGGTGTGACTTGTGACACCTCAGAAATAGCTTCGACACTGCCATGACTGAGCCGCTGTCAGTGTCTGCAGTAACAGGCTCTTGTTTTCTTAATGATCCTCAAGGGGCACTTCATATTCAGCTATCTGGTGACATGTCAAACTTCAGGCTTCTCTATATATGTATGTACTGTCATACTATCAATGCAGATCCTCCAATGTTCGGTAAGAAATAAGTCAGCTCTCATGATGATTAACTCTGAAACCATCCCACAAAGGCCTTCAAGTTCAGCACCATGGCCAGTTTGCATCTCCTATGCGTTCCTTCAAAATTTCAGGCTATTATTCCTTCCTGCACTCTCTCAGTCACTCAGCTGCTTGTCTTCAAGTTTCCCACAAGTCTCAAAACCAATCCATCATGCACCAGTGTCATTCTTTCTCAAGAGCCCCCCAAGGTCCAGCTCCCTGCTCACATCAGGAGGGTCAGTCCCTCGAGACTATAGTACTGATGATTCTGGCAACCTGCTGGTTTGCAACAAGGCAGAAGGTTATGATCAAGAGCTTGCAGCTTCCACCATTGAGGATGACGAAGAAAATTTTGGTCATGGGAAGCACAGATGCATGGAAAATATGCAGTACAAAAATTTTTGGAAACATTGACCATAGTTTAGGCATTTTTTTTTCATGTTTTACTGTATGTCACAATTTACCTTCGACACTTTCAACTTTGTGTGACAGTCACATGAAATAGCTTTGATTCAAAGGACATGTTCTAGTGAATAGAGGAGAGCACAACACTAGGTAAGGGGATCAATCTCAGTCTCGATACACAGACTCATGTGTTTTATTCAAGTACCTAGGTAAGGGGATCACTAATTTGGGGTGTTAGTGTTTTTACATGTGCGTGAATGTATGTACTTACATCTCAGTCTCGATACGCAGACTGAGATGTTTCAACCTTGGTACTCAGTATATAAGTGCTCTCTTTGTAGTGGGTAGAATAGGAATATAAAATGAGAGTAAAACATATCTTTTGGCTGATGTCAGAACTCCCTGTCTCCTCATGTCAAGCATTGGATTGTGCTCACCTAGTTCTCGTCTCCTCCTTCAGACGACTCAGATTCCAACACTCCCCCTCAAGCATAACCCAGAGCCATTGAAGCTCTCAGCTTCTGCAGGTGAGGATGTGGGAGGGCCTTAGTGAATGCATCAGTGACATTGTCATCTGTAGGGCAATACAGCAACTTGAAGGTCCTGTCTTTGATGTGCTGACAGACAAAGTGAAAATGAATATTGATATGCTTCATATGTGCCTGGAACTTCGGCTTGGACACAAGGGCAATGGTGGCTTGGTTATCACAATAGATGGGGGTAGGAAGGGGTAATTTGGTATACAGCTCTTCAATGAGCAGCTGTAGGTATAGTAGCTTGCATGCGACTGTAGTCAGCGCAATATACTCAGCTTCTGCTGTAGAGAGTGTGATGAGTGGTTGTTTTCGGGCACTCCAAGCAACTGGCCCTCCATTGAGCAAGACAACATAATGGGACATAGAATGATGGTGGGGTTGCGAGGCACAGTCTGCATCAATGTACACTTCTAGTCCAGCATCAGTATTGCCGAGGGTGAGCTCTAAGTCAGCCGTCCCCTTCAGGTAACACATCATGTGCTTGCTGGCCTCCCAATGCACCTGCCCAGGGTTCCTCATGAATTGTGAGAGAGTAGCAATGGGGAATGAGATGTCTGGTCTGGTGCTGGTTGCTGCATACATCAGTGACCTGATTGTGTGCTGGTAAGGGACATTGTGCATTGCCTCATGTTGGGCATGAGTTGCAGGTGAGTGAGCATCAGACAATTGTGTTGTGGACTCCATAGGCATCTGGGCACTCTTGACATCTGTAAGGCCAAAGTGCTCAAGTATGGTGTCAACATAGGCTCATTGAGACAGAGTGGTGGTGTGGGCAGTGCGATCACATTGGACTTTTAGTCCGAGGAGCCAGTTGAGCTCACTGAGGTCCGTAATTTCAAAGTGCTGGCATAGCTCATCCTTGAACTGAGTGATATGGCGAAAATGCTTGGAAGTGACTGCCATATCATTGATGGACACTGTAATGACAGTATGCTCATCCTTTGAACATTTGAAGTAGACAGCTTGGTCAATTTGTGAGTGTGTAAAACCCAACTTCGCAAATACCCCTGCCAGCTCCTCTGACCATTCATACCCAGCTTGCTTCAGACCTGGTAAGCTTCTCTTAAGCTTCAGAACCATCCTCTCCTGCCCTGCCTTTAGGTATCTGGGAGGTGTGCACATATAAATGTCCTCTTTAAGCACTGCATAAAGGTACGCACTCTTTATATCCACCTGGTGGATCTCCCAATTGTCCTGTGTGGCCATAGCGAGAACCGTTCATATGGTTGACATGTTTGAGGTAGGTGTGAAGGTTTCAAAAATCAAGGCCGTGTTGCTGATGCTGCCCGTTGGCAACTAGCCTAGCTCAGAGCTTCAACTTTTGGCCATCATGACCACACTTCATGGCAAGGACAAAATGACAAGGGATAATGTTAGCAGATGATGGTGCATTGACAACTTCCCAAGTCCTGAGTTTCTCCAGTTGACTAATCTCATAGTCAATTGCCTCTTGCCATTCTACAGCATCTGGCCCACTCAATGCCTGACTTAGTGTAGGCTCTGCTACTGCTGCAGCCATGGCCTGCTGTTGCCATCAGGTAAGTGCTTCTTCATCTGCCAAGTCTGAATCTGCAGGGTCAAACGGTACCTCGGCAGCTAGAGTTGCTGTCTCCCCCTTGTTGAGGGCTGCATAGTAGCCTGGAGGGGGCCTTATCCTCATTGGTCTGGGTGCAGGTGGTGTGATTGGTGGATGGGATGGTCTTGGAGGTGTGGCTGGGCGCTCAGGTGAGTTGTTCGTTTGGGTCGTTTGAGATGGTTCCTGGGTGTTAATATGTGCAGGTCAGTATACTTCCCCTTGGCCAGGACATCGACTGTTGATGGCCCAAAGGTCACGTTCTGTTCGATGGAAACGTGTCATTTTGTCAGCCAGTACACCCTGTAGCCCTTGCTCTCTAGGTCCACCCCCACAAACATACCCTCTTCCACCCACGCCTCCAGCTTTCCCGCATCCTGGATATGCACATAGCACATGGCACCAAATTCGTGAGCATGGGAGAGGTCTGGCTTCGTGCCATGCACCAAGTCATATGGCATGTGGCCTGGGATTGCCCTAGATGGTAAGTGATTCTTTAATGACGTTGCATAGTTGATCGCTTCAGCCCAGAGGAACTTTGGCAAGTTCCATGCATGGGACACCAATGTGCGGTTAAGGTGTTTGGCCACGCCATTTTGCTATGGCGAGTCGTGCACAGTAAGTTCGTGTTCGATGCCTTGGTCTTGCAAATACTTATCAAATTCTGCGGACAGATATTCACTGCCTCAGTCTGACCTGACCTTCTGGATGCATGCACTGGGGTGCTGCCAAGAGAGATTTGCCTCGTAATGTTTGAAGGCGGTAAGGGCTTTGCTCTCCAACTTGAGGAACTGAACCTTAGTCTCTCATGAGTAGTCATCAGTGAAACTGATGTAGTACGAGCATCTGCCCAGGCTAGCCGTCTGTGATGGTCCCCAGAGGTCAGTGTGGATGAGTTTGGCATAGGTAAGTGCACGGTTTTTTGATTCGTTTGGAAATGGCTGATGTGTTGCCTTGGCCTTGGTGCAGGTGTCACAGAATTCTGGCCTGGAGGCCATGTCTACTGATAGACCCTCGACGAGGTTTTCCTGCACCATGTGCTTCACTGTGGCTTGGGACACATGGCCAAGGATATGGTGTGCCTCACAAATGGTGAGTTTTGTCCTAGCCATGTTTGCGTGCTCTCGATGCTGGCTAACAACACTATAGAGACCCTCGACTTGGGGGATTTTAGCTATGACTTCTCAGTTGGGTCCTTTTGAGAGGATCTTGCACATCCTTCCTTCAAAAAGGACTGCAAGGCCAGTGGAGGCGATTCAGTTCGTTGAGATAAGAGTGAAGGCCATTGTTGGAGCATACAATGTGTCCTTCAACATGACACTCATGCATTTGCATCCCAAGGGTAAGTCTATTTTGACATCTCCTCGCCCTATTGCACTTAGAACTGATCCATCTGCAGTATGTATGTCCTGAGGGGCAATCTCGATGAAGTTGAGGAACTTGGCCTTGTCAGGGCAAAAGTGGGAGCTCATGCCTGAGTCTACAATAGCGCCTCTGCACTCAGCAGGTATGTTAAAGTTCTTCACCATTGCAGCTAGGTCTGACGTGACAAAGGCATAGTGTTCACCCTCGCCTTCAGTAGTGGCATTTGCTGTCTGCTTTTGGGTGGATGCACCACGTTTCTGCCTTGATGAGGTCCCTGCCCCTCCTTTCCACCACCCAGCCTCCAGCAATCTTGCTTGTAGTGGCCCTTCTGGTTGCAGTTATACCACTTGGCATCAGGATTCAGCAGAGTGTGGGAGCTCAATGACTTCCCTTTGCCATTACTGGCCTTTGCAGAGAGAGCCAAATTTCCTCCTCTCTTGGAGGGGCATTTTTCAGTGAGTGCTCGATGCTCAAATTCCTTGCTGATGATATTGATAAGCTCATATGGGGTAATGGGGGTGTGGGTAACTCTAGCGGCTGCATTAACAGAAGATATGAGAGGTCGATAAGACTTGGGAAGGGAGCCAACAATGATGGCATAGAAATCGCAGTCCTCGACGTCAGTGCCCATGCCTGCTAAGGACTCATGGAAGTGTAGGAGCTCGGCAAGATGAGCCTTAGCATCTACATTCTCTTCACACCTGAGGTCCTGCAGACGACAATGGAGGTCTATCTGGACCAGTTCTGTCTTACCCTCATGGATATCACAGATCTCCTCCCACATGGCTGCAGCACCCTCGAGCTTCTGCACTCGCAGTAACAGTCGATCCGTGATCATACTGAATATCTGCTGTTTGATGAGTGAGTCTTTCTGGAAGAACTTGTCTACCTTCTTGTCGTACCCATCCATCTTGGCCTGAGAAGGTGCGGAGCCATCAGGCTTCACAGCAGCTTTCATTTTTGGGTTGATTGTGAATGGAGTGGGTTTTGCTGCATGGCTGTCAACATAACACATCAAACCTCAAGCACCAATGGCCATCAACATCCTTTCCTTATAGGTAATCCAGTTGCTGCCATCCTCGGCTAGCTTTGGGATGTTGAAGAATGCAGAATTGGTGGTGGGAAGTGTTTTCCATAGCCGTGGCAGGGCTCATAACCTCTAGTGAATAGAGGAGAGCATGACACTAGGTAAGGGGATCAATCTCAGTCTCAATACACGGACTCATGTGTTTTATTCAAGTACCTAGGTAAGGGGATCACTAACATGGGGCATTAGTGTTTTTACATGTGCATGAACGTATGTACTTACATCTCAGTCTCGATATGCAGACTGAGATGTTTCAACCTTGGTACTCAGTATATAAGTGCTCTCTTTGTAGTGGGTAGAATAGGAATATAAAATGAGAGTAAAACATATCTTTTGGCCGATGTCAGAACTCCCTGTCTCCTCATGTCAAGCATTGGGTTGTGCTTGCCTAGTTCTCGTCTCCTCCTTCGGACAACTCGGATTCCAACACATGTGGCGCTGTGATGAAGGTAAGTGCATATCTCTACAGTAATATGGATACCATTAAAATGAGCATTAAGACAGGGAGCTACCCATTAAAATGCATATCACAACTAGGTGGACACCATTAAAATGGTGTGACAATCAATAAAATGCTGACTGTTATATTATTATGGGTTATAATTGGCATACATCATTAGGCCATTTGAATGGATTAAAATGCCATACAAAAACTTCCGACAAAAATTAAGTATGTCTGAAAAATCCTACTCTACTTATTCTCACTTGCTAACAGAAACAGGAAAAGACGAACGAAGGCGTGAGCGGACTGGCCTATAATATGTTGGCTCCATGAAGTTCTCTGTTTGATCCATCCTCTGATCATAAATTTTCACGCTATACAGATGTAATAGATGTAGTCCCTAGACCTTTATCCTGTCTATGATTAGTGAATATAGTGAATGAAGTTATTCTTGCATTGTGAAAGCTTGTCGAGAAGGAAAAGCTTGGACGCGAGGCAGAACAGAACAGCGTGAGTCAGACTTGCAGAAATTGAAAGAATACGAGTAAGGGAGAAAGGAAGAATGAATATATGCGCACGCTACAGATATCGGCCTACATCATATAAAAAGATCGGATGCGAGACAGAACAGAACAGCATGAATCAGACTTGCAAAAATTGAAGAAACATTAATGAATAAGGGAGAAAGGAAGACCGAACAGATGCGCACGTGGACTCGAGACGGAACAGAACATCGTGACTCAGACTTGGAGAATACAAGCAGTAATAAGTAAGGGAGAAAGGAAGACTGAATATATGCGCACTTTATAAGTATCAGCCTGCATCATGTGAAAGACCGGACTCGAGACGGAACAGAACATTGTGAGTCGGACTAACAGAATACAAGCAGTGATAAGTAAGGGAGAAAGGAAGAATGAATACATGCGTACACTATAAGTAGTTGGGTGATGGCTGGGAAAGCAATGAGCGCTGAGCCGGGAACTTTCCTAATGCATGGCTGATGCATTAAGGATCCACGCTGCGCTGTTGCATCACTGGATCCCTTGCAACTGTAGCAAAATGTTACATCAATATGACACTGGGGCCTGCCCACCGAGCAACAGGCATCAAGCATTGTGCCTCGCGTCAAGCGGGGTGACATTGGGAGTGAGTGGCTTGACTTGCACGTCGCGATAGCAGCTGACTTGCACTTGCAATGATTGAAGAGTCCGGAGTGTTGATTAGCCCCAGTAAGATTTATTGAACGTCTAATGAAGACTTATCTCAGACATCTGGATTCGCAGGCAAAGCGAAGCGCTCGACGAGTAAGCAAGGCAGCCCATCTGCAATCAATGGGAACGGAGGTCCGAGCACTGCTGATCCTGCATGTAAGGAGTCAGACATTTGTTTGAGATGGGAAGAAGGGCTGACGGATTCGTGTGTAGCTCCGGATGTGCTCCGTATTCGCGATCTCCACGACCCTCTTGCCCGGTATGCAGGCCTTGGACCACTCAGGGAGACCAAAGTAGAGGTGCCTGATGTTCGTGATGAGCATGGCATGGTCATCCACCCACGAGACTATGCTGAAAAGTTGGCTGGGGCCCGATTTGTCGAACTCGAAGTGTACATCAAGTTGTGCATCGTCTTTCGGTCATATGGGTACACAGAGACATGAGCCGACGTGGAATTCAACAGATGGAGCATACCTGCAAAGTATAAGAAGGATCCTAATATGAGCGACAGCGAGAAGTTTGGTTCCCGCAACTACCAAATGATCCTGCGTCAGATGCAGCTGCTCCCGTGCGACGCTTACTTGAAGCCGATGATATTTGATCCAAAAGGTAAAAGGAAAGCATCTGAAGATGCCGAGGACCAATCTCCAGCGAAGAAAAATGCCTTTGTGAGAGATGCCTTTGCGATGTATGACTGATGGACTTGGAGACCTCAAAGTGGTCGTAGAACGTATTTCTATTTTTCAGCGGTGTTGGTCTAGACCTCCTTGAATGTGGTCGTAGACAGTACATTTCTATGTCTCGGACGTGTTGGCCCCAGTCAAATCTGGTCGCTTATAGTATGGAAATATATTTCCTGTTACCTTTGTGTGGCTCAGCGGGCCTATATTTGTTGCGCATGAAGCTTGAAGGTCGGACCATAACGATTTTTTCAAAAGGAACACATGAAGTTAGATATCCGGCAGAGGTGTCGGGGTCTGGCGCGGTCGAGCGCCGTTAAGTACGATCTTGTAATGATGAGTAATAAGTTGTTATCTGGCGGAACAAACAAATAGTACTTGACTCTCGTCGGGCCAGTGCTGGCAGGACTGGGATAAGTCAATCTAACAGGTTTAGATCTTCAGCTACTACCAGGCCAAACCAGGCTCCTGTCGCCGATAAATTTTTGGATCAGACCTAGTAAGTACATATCAGTATAGATGCTAAGAGCTCCACCCAGCTCACGCACTGGAATCACGCTCGGCCGGCGGTACACAACCTCCCAGATATACATAAACACCATCAAGTACTCGACGCTCAGCCCAAGTGTGCGGTCCGAGAAGATTGTTTTGATGACTTTGCGTTTCCGCAACACCTTCACATACTTCCATTATAGGTCCTATCAGAGATTTCGTCGGATCTTCTGATACACGTCGGAAGTATTTCGTGGGCATATCATGTGCTTCAAAGGTTTAGCTTGTAGTGGTTTCGGGTCTGCCAACATGGAAATTACTAGGCTTGATATACCTGGCTCTGACGACCAGTTTGCGGTCCCGATTAAAGTCACGACGTGACGAAGAGGGCCTTACGGATTCCCTAAGGTACGCTGCCCTTGCCTCATGTATTCTTAGGGGAAGTCACTGGGAAGCAATCCCTTATCTAAGTACCGTGGAATCCACTCCTCCAGTGCCATAGCCAAAGGCGCGTCAAGTGCTGGATGGTATATTCTTGGATGTCACAGAGGTAACGAAAATTTAGCAGGTGGCCCCTATTGGACACTCACACTTGGCTACAGCTTGGCTCCAGTCGTTCATGATCTTGTTTGGTCTTATCACATGGATGGTTAACCAGAACTCCATATCCATCCAATTGACATGCGACTCAACTCCTGTATGAGCAAGATTCAGCTGCCCCGAATGGTTCAGCTGAGTTGTTCTTCGCCGATATGGAAGGCACAATCGTTGCAGTCAAGCTACCATGAAGCACGTCCCTTGCCGTATCAGGTTCGTCGAGACTTCTATCTGCCATCGCATCCGCATTCTGTGCTGCATAAAGAGAAAGTAGTGCTGGGCAATAATATGTTGTTGGCCATTGACCCCCATCCTGTCACTGTTCTACTGCAACAAGGATCATCGCGATGTTTTCCAGATCCAGCCTGCCATGTGTGCTGTTTCTCTGTTTCGTTGCCCGCACTATTGCGGTGTTCGACATGTCTTCAAACCAGAATGTCAGCTAACCTTCCTCTTTCTTGACGCGTGATTGACAACTTTGACTAGCTGGCTGTGTGAGTGGATCTTAAGCATAAGACGCATATCTCCGTTACCAACGACCTACGGGTTGCAGGTACTGGGGTCAGAACTCGTATGGAGCTGTGAATACAGCCGATACTCCTCATTGGCAACAGACGATCTCTTACTATTGCAATGTTGGCCTGTCCCAATATTATACTAGAAAATTTACCTCACGTCGTAATCGCAGGACAATGTGATCAACACCTTCCCGATAGCCTTTCTAGACCAGTTCTACTCGACAGGCAATCTCCCGACCATCAACCTTGCAAACGCAAGTCCTCATTTCTGATTGCCCGGACCTGTCTAACCCGGTTGCAGACTTGCAACACGGCCGATGACCCTGTTTATCCAGGGACGAACCTCCCCAATTGCTCATTCCTCGCATCAAGTATCGAGGCTTGTCAAGCTGCAGGAAAAATTGTCACGATGTCGTTGGGAGGAGCAACTGGTTCTAACGGCTTTACAAGTGACAGCCAAGCAGCAGCATATGCCCAGACAATCTGGGATCTTTTCCTGGGAGGTTCGAGCAACACGCGTCCTTTCGGGTCTGCTGTTTTGGACGGGTAATAATACATCAGCCCCTTAAGAATGTGCGATCTGACCCTAAATCCAGCATCGATATGGACATCGAAGGTGGCTCTCAGACTGGATTTGTATCCTTCTTGTCTGCCCTTCGTACCTTGATGAATGGTGGCAGTAAGCCGTACGTCATTCCACAGGCTTTTGATTTGTTTTCTAATAGCCTTTACAGGTACTACATCACTGCGGGTTCGGTTTCTGGTGCTTCCCACGACGACCGTTACTGATACTGTGACATTTATTAGCGCCTCAATGTCCTTACCCCGATGCCTACATTGGTACTACTCTGAACCAGTTTGGATTTGACGCTGTGTATGTCCAGTTTTGTGAGTAATATATTCGGTTTGAGTTTCTGCATCTCACACGCTTTAGATAACAACTATTGCGGTTTGACGAATTACAACAACCCGAATGTAAGCATCACATAGGTCGATTGTTATTATTGGCTCACACTGGGAACCGTAGGCTTGGGACTTTGGCACATGGTATGTAATCTCGTTTGACTAGTCGAAGTTTTCTTGGCCTGACCAAAGCACAGGGACAACTGGGCAAAGACGGTATCCCCCAATCCAAATGTCAAAGTCTACATTGGTGCCCCAGCCTCGTCGAGTGCAGCTGGATCCGGATATGTCAGTCCATCGACGTTTACCCCAATCATCCAGCAAACGATGGCCCAATATTCATCTTTCGGAGGCGTCATGCTGTGGGATGCGTCTCAGGCGTACGGTAAAGCCGTTATATACTGCCTCTATATACTGATGACTGAATTTGCTCTTCAGCGAATAGCAGATACGACGTTTCTGTCAAAAATGCACTGCTAGGCGGTGCAGCTGCTCCTCCGCCGACGACTACGACTACGACTA
>MU179414.1:1781-32515 GCA_016767475.1 Suillus weaverae | reverse complement strand
CTGACACTATTTGGGATGATCTTTAGGCCCTGCCGGTGACTGGACGTACAATGGCGTATGCGTTTAACCCTTCTGCCACCGTGCGCCATTTTTAGATGTGGAGATTGTTGCCGTTGCTAGACTGCTCAAGCCCAGCCTAATGTCTTCTACCTATGTACAGCAATATTTATACTACGACCTGTCTTTGTACCATTAGTTTTCAACGTTGATGTAGTTCTCCGCTATCTCTCAGGCTTGCCCCTCTCGAGTAGCTTACACTAGACTTTACAAGCGCCTTTTACCTGGCCCAGCGCCGGGAAATCCTTGAAGCCATGCACCCGAAACTATATGTCTCGTATGCGTTGCTTCGTCCCCGTGTCGGTTAGCACTGTGAAGGGCTGGATATGATTATTCGTCCACAATTTATAGAAATTCGAAACGTGTGTACCTCTGCAGCTGAAGGAAGTTCTGGAACAAGCAAGATGAATTCATCACGTGCAGCTAAGCGCTAAATTAAACTGCTGTGTGCTGAATACGCCATCAATGTGCCCTCATTTGCTGCAGATCACGACTGTCACGACGCAGTGCGGCATGCTTATCAAAAGTGGTCTCGTTTTTCAAAGACCTAGCTTCATTTGATACTAGTCTGTCAGACTCGGTCTATGACTTACAGAAAGCCAATCAGAAAGGATAGATCGTACGCCTGGCCTAAGCCTGGCCAAATAACTGAAATAAAGTCACTGCCAAGGTCCAAGAGTGGGTGATCTAGTCTCATCGAGTGCGGTCATTGCTCCCGAACTTTAAGCTTGAAAGTCGAAACCCCAGACAAAGTGTCAATACTGACTCCTGTTAAGTTCGTGACTCAAACTGGTATCGTACCTGATACCGATAACCAGTTACTGTAGGTTGCGTGTCTAGGCGAGATTTAACACGTCATAGGATGGCGACGCTTATGTAATCATATCAAGGTCACTGAAAAAGGAAAGCTTTCTCGGTTTCCCTCATTACCCCTGCGGTGACTCGTACAGTACTGCGTGCTGAACACGCCTTTGCCCCATCTCGTTTCTGACCACGACTCTAATACTTTGACTGACTCATACTTCTAGACTTGTAACCCTAATGTCGTTTCTTTTCTAATTTCTTTCTACTACCCATTTCATACTGGTCTGTTCGAGAACAATACCATTTCCCCTACAATGTCCAATGACATACAGAAGGCCGACCAGATAGCACACAGATTCTACACAAAGCTTTGTCTCGTAGTCTCGAATGCTAGGGCTACATCTGAGCTAAAGTCTCAATCAAAGGTCGACAAATGGGTGCGTAACTCCTTCAGGTCTTCAGACCGAGCTAACCTAAGACTTTCCAGTTTAACCTTGAAACCCCAGACTCTGACCTCTTCAGAGATCATCTGCGTACATACAAAGCAGTATCTACTGCACCTGCGCCACCCCCATTCGAACTTCAGGTGCTGCTCTCCGTCCCAGAACTCATCACTAATCAAGTCTTGGTCCACCTTGCACATGACTCCTCTCGCTCTCGCGTCGACCCAACGCCCAGGCACATCGTGCTCGAGAATTGGTTGCTCAATTTTGTCCCTAGTGTTCTAGAACCTCCTGGGGATAGTAACGCCGACAGTGTGGCACCATCCACCATTTACAAGCACGGAATACCTCTCTTCCGCAGTATCTACAGTCTACTTCGTATTCTTCCCTCCTGGAAGCTTTACAAGAAGCTTAGGAGACGCACAAGCAATGCATACCGGAATGGTAATCTAAGTATTCATCTGCGCGTCAAGGGCCTCGACGACGGCGTTAGCGTGACTGACATCCTCGATTTCGGTAAGTCACGTTACCTTCAACCTCGTGGCTTCATCTCATTCCATCACTTCATCTCCGTCCAATGAAGACACGCCTCCTGCACCCAATGTATCACCACTACAGCACCAAACGCATCTCTTCCCTGCCATTCCACACCCTTCGGGTACACTCTCCCTTGCCATCACCTACCTCTCTTCTCCGAACTTCCAGCTTGACGAACTCGAGTCTCTCCTCTCCTCTCGTTTCCTCTCTCTTGATGAAGGACCGGAGTTCACCCCTACCCTTGCAAAGAACCAGCAGCGTGATTCCTTAACAGGCCTTCCAGGTAGCCTACCATTGCGTGGATCTCCTCTAAAGTCACCGCCGTCCTCGATCGCAGATCGTTTTGTTCTCCCCGCTGCAAATTCTCACTCGCGTACAAACTCCATGCCAGTCGGCCAGAGTCCACGCTTGGGCGCTTTCCCCATGAGTCGTACTTCCACCGGTGCCGGGATCACCACAGGATCAACATCTGCCCTCTCCATTGCATCCTCACGCCAAGATTCGAGTACAGCTTGGTCCAAGGAAGACACGGGACCTTTGTCGAGCATTTCCGCTGCTGCACGTGTCAGATTGGAGAGTATGGCAGGAAGGAGTAGTAGTGCTGTCAGTACGATCATCCGATTTTGTTCGTCGGCGACTGACGTGTCTTCAGGACCTTCCCTCTGCTCCGGGACCACTTCCGATCCGAAGACCGGGTATCAACCCGGTCCATCCATTCAAGACGTCTACATTGTCATCAGGCTCTCCGTCCCTCCACTCACCTTCACCTTCTCTGCGTCAACCATCTCCACTCGCCGCAGGCAATCCATCACTGCCTTCTCGCCCGGTGCCAACGTCGCCGAATTCCTCTCGTGTCGTTCTCCACTCCCCGATTGGATTTAGTAGGCAATCACCCAGTAGCATTGGAGGCCGGTCAGAAGGCGAGGACACATCTCCAAAGATTCCAACGAGGAAGCGTTATTCCAGCAGTTTTGGACATCGCTACGCTGCAGCCGGAGGTGGGGGGAGCGTTGGAAGTGCAGGAAGCGGGGAACGAGCAGAGGTGAGCGACCTCGTTACCTTATTATACATTATCCCTCCCGTTGCATGCCGACCTGACTGGTATTGCGTTGCATCGCACGTTGCTTCATTTTTCATCATCGTTATTTATAGATGTAACGTAGTGCTGATAACGCTCCCTTGCAGAGTACCTCGTTCCTTGGTGTACCCACTGATGACGATGAGATATCCATATTTGTCAAGGATATTGATGCACGGAAGCCACTTAACGCCCAACGTCAACCTTCGCCCGCGTCTACACAGGGCCCACCCACTACGCCCTCACATACCAAATCCGACTCCATGGGTTCCGCGGGCCCGATGTTGACACGAGAAGAAGAAGTCGACGAACGTTTACGCCACATGAATGAGACGTTCCTTGCGAGCTTGGAGGGACTTGGAGGTGGCCGGAGAAGAGGCAGTATAGGTGGAGATTCACCGGGCGGAAGCCCTGTTTCTAGTGCGAGTGGACGTGTTGAAGGAGAGAACAGAGGTACGCGGCGCGCGGAGGCAGGGATCCGGCGGGAAACATCAAGACCGAGACTTGGCTCCTTACGCAGCATGAGCGCCAACGACGTAGCTTCGAGTGGCGGGTCTGCAGAAGTGATGGGAAAGTTGGAACTCGATGAAGAGCCTCGGGCACGAAGACAAGGTCGCAGTTGATGTACGCATGTGCTCTCTTGGTCATACGATTAACTTGGTGGGGTGGTGGTAATGGTGGTCAGCCTTGTGTTTTCTGCAAACCTCAAGGTCAGAATCAGAGTTATTGGGCGAGTCTGATTTTCATTGCATCTTCTTTGTTGTTATATTATTTTCACGCATTTTATAGCCATTTGCTTCATTAACTATCGTCATGCATACCCGAACTCTCGTCTTTATTATATGCATAAGTTCTATACGCAAGGTTGATTGGATCCACAAATGACATGTATGTGCATTTAGTAGGAGTTGTCGAGTCGACTATCTCAGACCTTTCAAATTTTCGCACCTACTATGGTCTAGAATAGAGAACAAAATATCACAAAGGGCATACTGTTCTGTAGATACGTCACATATACATGTCAGTTTATGGACAAGTCAGGCACTAAATAATCCTGGACTATTGGAGCAATCTTGTCAGAAACACTGTTCAGAATGTCTATCGTCTCATTCTGATGGAGGATGTCAGTCATTGACGAAAGGCGAATCGGTGTGGACTCCTACCCAAACAGTGTCCTGCATTTTGTGACCCTCGTCGCTCAGCACGAAATCGGCGACCTCTACGAGACGACCACGGGCTACGAACCCGCCTTTCATATTCTCTTCATTGTCTCGTCCGCCTACCGCAGCAAATACAAGTTGACGGCCGCCTTGTTCCGCCGTCCACGCCAGGAGACGCTCCTGAATAGCGAGCGCTATTTTGGCAAATGAAAAGGTCGGTTGCTCGTACCAGACACGCCGTAATTGTGAATAACAGAATCCTGGGGTCACGGCTATGGCACTGAGTGGTGTGATGGACTGCAACCTGTCTGTCAAGGCACGAACAAAGAAGAGGTTCAGCACTGGTTGAATTTGTCAGGTTGAAATGGGCAGAGAAGATAGGAGGCACATACGCTTTGACTCAGAATACCGGAGTCGCATATGCCTGAGAGATACAAGTAAGAGATATTGATATGAAGGTGAAGTTTTATTTGTTTGCTTACTCGGGGATACACCACTCTTCGCTGCCCAGCATTTCAAGTGGTTTCGAGGAAGTTTTCATCTCTTTTGTGGGTGTCATCCAGTAGAGGGCACCACTGGACACAATTACCATCCGTGAAGGTGTTGACGACTTTCTCCCCGCAGCGACTAGTTGCGGAATGAGGAGCAACGAAAGCAATGACGTTGCAAGATAATTGACTTGTAGTCTGAAGGGATAATATGAGCCATGACTGCGCGCAGAAAAATGAGATGGACCAACATGGACTCCCAGCCATCAGTGGTGTGTTGGTAAACGGGCAGTGCGATCGCGGCGTTCATGACAAGGATATGCAAAGCGCCGACCTCCTTCTCGAATTTGTCAGCGAATGCGGTCACTGATGCAAAGTTAGCAAGGTCGAGTATCCAGAGCTCGCATCCACTGTATCCAGTCTCTCGTTCGATTTCTTCAAAAAGTAGACGTCAATCGTCTCGCGTCAAATTCGTTTTAGTTGGTTATACATACCAGTCAAAGCAGCCTTCCCCTTGGCCTTGCTACGGCAGGCGATTATCAACCGCGCTGGTCGCATACGGGCGAAGTGTTTCGATGCCTCGAGTCCAATGCCTACATTGGCGCCGACGACGAGAACTGTTTTCCCAGATAGATCAGCTGTCTCCACTGGGGGCAACGCCGACCATTGATCAATCACAAAATTGAGATATGACAGCTTCATGATGATGGAAAGCTTGAGATAAATCAAAGAATAACCATTTGAACGACTTTTAATAGTACGCTGCTCGGTGTACTACGTCACGGAACGGCAGTAGCAGTCAGCAGACTCAGCGCATTACACAGCCTTGTCTATGCATTGTAAGACTTACTTAGTAATCCATAGTCATCCATAGTAATCGTGATGCATTGCTGGGCCCGACGATAGGAAATAGACAGCCCCATCATCAACGCTCTAAAGTGTAGAGTATGCTCAAGATGCTAACAAGCACTGGTGCACGTATCAACTGCAAAAATACGTGTCAGTTTACGATGCACGCATACCGCAGTACTTTCGCTCACAGGTGACTGTGTAATAAGTCAAGATTGTCATCCGCCTGACCGATACGCCAAAAGGCAGTGATACTGAAAGCTTGTGTTTCAGTATCTCGGACAGTACTATAGTATGTAGCTTATTGGAACAACGTGCTTACAGACTGCTTGTTGTGCAAGTCTATCAAAGCCGTTCAAAATCAACTGCAAACGAGGCTCCCTGAATGAATTTTCCCTGCACTATACCCTTAGTTCAGGCCTAATGTTGGACTTGGCGGGGTACTTTCGATAACAATAACTATGGGTATCAGGTGAACGTCGGCTATATCCCATGCGAAAAGTTGAATACTCACTGGATGCTTTTTAAAGTGCTTTAACAACGGGGGTCCTGAGGATGTTGTCGTAGACAAAAATTTGTGCCACAACACAGCACGGCGCGAGCACTGTGCCAGTGCGGAGACAAGAGAGGCCACGTGCTGCTCTGCCGCTGTCACAAAGTCATAATTCCTGAGGCCTGAACCCTAATACTCGTCATAACGCTCGTATACGGTACCTCGCTTCGGGGTAATAGAATACCAAAATAATCCAAGCGCTGATCCACAATGGGACTTGAAGCAAGTTCGTGCGCCGAGTCCTATTGTTCGATTTCACAGAACGATTCTCCGGACATAGTAGACGTGGCACTCATCGACAAGCATCGACATACAAGAGAGCTTGTTCAGGGTCAAAAACCTTAACTTCGGTGTGAACATCGTGTTATCCCAGATACATGTTTGTCTCGCCTTGGCCAGTGTTGTAGCACTTGCCAGGGTGTCGTGAGCACAGCAAGAAAAGGCCCATTTCTTGTGCAACGTAGTCACCCGTTAGACCGTTGGACGTGTGGCCGCAAGGCTCGGTGGTTTAAAAGAAACGACTATCCGTTGCCCTCTAACCGCGCAGGCTCAACGAGTTTCGATCACGGTGCCATTTCATTGAGGAGCTGTACGTCATCAAAACATCTTTCAAGTTCCAAGTTTTGATGAGATGTGTTTGGAAGGGGAATTCGGTACCAGTTATCATAACATAACATATTCGTCTTGATTGTTATGCTTGATTGGTGACCGGTCACCCAAAGTAAGTCGCCTAATGATTGCGCTGATGGCTAGTCAAGGGTCTAGGACTAGGACCCTTATCGGCGCCGGCTTTCACCCAAACGCCTTGATCTTCTCCATGATGCACAATGATTTATTCCGACTTTTTGTCTCGGTGGTGTTGAAGATAAGAGCTAATTTGTAAACCTTAGACTACGCGTTTCCCATACAGATGGTCGCGATTTTTCTCTTGCGATGGGGCTGTAAGTCGGACGTAGAGTTCTGCCGTGTTATTATAACAGTCTTCAAGTCACCCTGTCCCATTCTTTTTCGGAGGCGATACATATTGCAGTGCTGATGGCCACTGCATTACCGTGACTTCAGGCGCCTCCGGGGAGTCAACTAGTCACCTCTACATTCGGCAAACTCTTCACACATTGTGCGAAACTACAGCTTCTAGACGAAATCAAAGTCACAAAACACAGCACTGCAGCAAGTGAAGTGAGGAAATCGGCTCCTTCGCGTGTTCTTTCTGATTTCTAGTATACAGGTCGCACGTAGTTCAGGAGCGTTCATGACTCGTGATATTCCCAGATCGGTGCAGTGCAAGGACCGATTGTGCAACCTTAGTCGTTCTAAGTTTCCGTACTCATAAAAGATTCCGTGAGTGACCACGTCATTGTTGATTTTCATAACTTGGAAACAAGGTCGGCGATGCAATGGTTACCCCATGCATACACATGCAAGAGGTGAGAAAGACGCATGAACTCAAATGAGACAGGTGGCTGCACGTAAACCACATCAAACACCGACAGAAGAAGTGAAGTCATGCACGACGAAGATAGCATGCCTGTGTTTCCTCTCTTAAGAAGTCACCGCAAGCACAATTAGAGGCTATCAAAGCCACCCATACAAACACACGATGTCTCAGCCGATGATTATACTTTACGACGTACCATCCAATATTCCGCAACCTTGGGCCCCCAATATTTGGCGGGTACGGTAAGGCATTTCTCTCCAACAAATATGTGCGCTAATATATATTCCAGGTTGATACTCAATTTCAAACGGCTCCCCTACCGTACTGCTTGGGTAGAATTTCCAGACGTCGAGGAAACCCTCCATGGCATTGGGGCCCCACCAACGTCCGTCAGAAATGATGGCCGGCCTGTCTTCTCTCTCCCAGTCATTGTGGATGCTATCCGGTCGCCGCAGGCTCCTATAGTCCTTTCAAATGCAAATAACATTGCCGAGTATCTGGAGGTCACTTACCCAGGCCAGTATACCTTTCTATCTACGACCTTTACATCTGAACATTTTGCAGCGCGTCAAGTATTTCCGGAGGGATCCCGTGCACTGCAGGCGCTGTTTGTACACTATATCCAAGAGATATTCGCGAAGCCACTGCTCCCTATCATGGTACCTCTTAGTCACCAACGTTTGCCGGAGCGCAGCCAGAGTCATTTTCTCAGCGGGACGACGCCAAGTTATCTTTCTGTTCCTCCAGACAGAGAGCAGGCTTGGAGGGCAGTTCAAGAGCAGTTCGATTTTCTGGCAAATATTCTTGACAAGAACTCGGGCACTGATGGTGACGGGGTGGTTGCCATGGGGCATGAACTCACCTATGCTGACTTCGCCATCGTTTCAGTACTCATTTGGATAGAGAAGGTAGCACCACATGATGGCTGGGTGAGGATTCGGCAGTGGAACGAAGGGCGGTGGAGTAAATTATGGGAAAGGTGCAAGAACTGTATGGATGTATTTTAATTGCTATGGCGGGCGCCGCGCCCAGTGAAATCGCCGTCCCTTTTTCCCCTTTGTTCGAGTTTACACTGCACGAAAAATTTAATGCGTTGGAAATAGTGACTCGGATTCTGTGGGCACACTGCACATAATGAGACCCAGATGCAGGGACATGCCACCGACGCCATGCAGACAAATGTAATGGCTGTAAACAGTACTACTAGCTTATATATTCGCCTTGCAACCTCCCTCAACTTGAGATGCCATTCCTCGCACAGCTGGGCTAACTTTAATCAGTCTTTAAAATTAGTCTTTGGAGCACCTAATATAATGCCTTGTCGCCGATTTTCATACAGTTCCTCGCTGCTGGACGTTCTATAACGTATATCATTGCCTTAGGCCAGTCAGTGTCACGGTTGCTGATGAGCGCGCTGAGCGCTCAGAAGGTTGAAATTGTTTGTGTTTGTTCCACTATATAGCGCAACAACGCTACGCTCTAAAAGATTTATTCTAATTACGTAATGCGCTCCTTGTGCTCAACCTCGAAACTACTCGTTCCAGCACTCAAATTTTCTTATGACTTCTCAATTCACGCCGCACCACGAAACCTCATGCCGATTCCATATAGAACTTGAGTGCCGTCATGACCCCCCAGGGGACTCCCCACAACATATCAACAGGATCTCCTTGGTCACATCGAATATCGATCAGCCAAACCGATCAAAGCTTACGAAAAATGGTCCATTGCCAGTGTCGACGCCGTCATCAAACCAATAGAAACAATCATCAGGACATGCCCTGATTTGGCTGAATTTCGTCAAAGTGTACGGGTTGGTGCCGATGAAAATTACTTATACCCATTATTGGTGCCGGTGAGCACCCACTTCGTTAAGCTGGTCTTCGTTCACACCACGACATTTCATAGCAAGGCATATTTCGCACGATCGAGGGTGCAGCAGCAGAAATGACAGGATATAAACGAACACAGTTTCGACAGCTAGTATCAATGGTCGATCACGTCCCTGATGCTGAAAACATGTCCTTTCCTCTCAATAAACCTGATTTCGTACTGGCTGAAGTACCGCCGACGTCGGGTCCCCTGACCCCCGCCATTGACGTGGGGAGTGACGGCGTCAAGTGAAGGCAGATTTCCGGGTTTATTGAAGTGAAGCCTCACGTCCGGGAAGGTCCCAACGCGAACAAGTCCACATCTGTTAGACGGATCGTGTCGCAGGGTACTAATTATGCAAGGCTCATCATGGCTGCGCGACCGTTTCAGCTCTACGTCCTGTGCGTGTTCATTTACGGCCATAAATTCTCCCTTGGTTGGTATGACCGCCGAGGGGTTATCATTTCCGATGGCTATGACATCCTCGACAATCTTGACATCCTCGTCAATGTAATCCTTCAGCTTACGACACATATGACTACCTATCAGCTCGGACACGACAGGTCGGTTCGCTTGCTTGAAGGACATTCGTACTACCAGTTCGAGTATCCCTCCTTCCTAGTCAGTATGGGTGCAGCTGGCGATCCGCGTCTGTGGAAGACTGAGGGGCCGCCCATATGGTCTTCTTTGTCCTTACTAGGTCGTGGTACAGCCACGTGGCGAGCTGTATCGGCTGAGAACAAGCCAAAGAAGAAGGAAGTTGTTATCTTGAAAACTCTATGGAGGTCACAAACTCGGGAAAGCGAATCCCACGTTTATGGGCATATCAAGTCACCCTTGCCAGGCGTCGCTGAACTCAATCTTGGTGACGATGTCTGTATCCCTGTAGCAAGGGAGGCCCACGCTCGTTTTACGATCGGCACCCTCCGTTTCCTCATTCTCGATGATAACACTGGCGTTCCTGATGATCCCGTCCTCCATAGTCTCGCATTGAAAACTGTGGGACGGGTCCTATTCCCGTGAGGTCCACGACTTCTGTGCCAGCAAGGGACACGCTCCGGAACTTATCGCCTACAAACCTTTAGCTGGCGGCTGGAATATGGTGATTATGGATGTGCTTGATATTGATGATGGTTACTTCGCGTGGCAACGGCCTGGCTCATATCAACCGTCGAGTACGATGACTGTTTTGGACCGCCAGCCGCTGAAGGAGGCCATCACGTCGCTTATCGAGGAGTTACACAATTACAATGGGGGCAACTAATGCCTTGTCAGTCACTATATCCCGCACCCGAACTGTTGCGTCATCTGAACCGGACACGACACGATGGCCATCTGGTGAAATTGCAACAGAGTTGAAGGAGTTAGAGTGGCTTTGGAGGGCGGCAACCGATGCCTTGCCCGATGGTGTCGGCATCCCACACATGAAGCTCTTGCGAGGGAAGAGGCTAGACGCTCTGCGAATGAGTCATACTTGTTCCGCATTAGCGAGGGAAGTTGAGCAAAGCTGCAAGGCTCTCAGGAACATACGGACTGACTCTCAAGGAAATACTATACACCAATAGAATACTCGACCAAGTATTCCAGGTCTGCCCATCGGTTGGAATATATCTCGCAATGCGGAAACAAGCAATTCCGGGTTCTGCTTGCCTTGGGAATAAATGGTGGTTTTGTACATCTTTAGAATGTGACTGGGATATCCTGAGATGTGGGTTGGGAGGTGGAGGAATTTAACATACCATGGACTGTAACGAATGTAGGAAGGAAGGTGGAGATGACGCCTGTTGGTTTTTGGCAAAATTCGCGTCTTTAATAGAGCAAGACGACGAAAACCCGGTGAAACGCACGCCTGAACTAGCCTAACACACATAGAGCTGATAGTCACAAAGGTTCAAAAGCTCTGTATCCAGTCACATTCATTCTTGCGGGGAGTTCCGTGCGTAGTAGTTGTGTGAGATGTGTCCGTGAGGGATATGGGCTCCCGTATCGATAGTTTATATCTGAAGGACTGAGACGGTCGGTAGAGAACGGCGCGGTCAATTCTCTTCCGCAAGCAACTGGGTTTGAGGGGTGAAATTATCGCGGGGTAGTAGATCACCAGTGTGCGCAGTGCGGGAAGAGGAAATGGAATCGGATCTGGATCTGGATCTGGCGTCACAATGCGTATAGAAGCAAGGTAACGAGGACACACTCACACTGCTTCATGCGCTCGAGCCAACCAGACCTCTGATTATCCTTTACCATAGCATGCCGCATATTGCTCCCCTCTGCTTTACAGGCACCAGCGCCATGGGCAAGGGTATAGAGGAGTTTGTTGCGGTACTTGTTCACGAATGCACGAAGGGAAAGGGAGAGGGATTTGATGAAGATATCTGGGGGTGAACGGACGTGGAGGAGAAGGATCGAAGAGAGAGAACAGTTGGCACTCGGAGGTGAATAAATAGAACAAGCAAATATTGGCGATAACAAGCGTTAATGTTTGTCGTCTGCAGAGTCGGCAGTACATACTTGCGATTGCAACAGTCGAGAAGAAAACAATATTTTTTAGCGCAATTGAATGCGCGAACTAAGTCAGCGCAATCATCAATGCTACGTACTAGCAGTAGTACTTCATCTTCGCTCGATGAATTAAGGTTACCGATCACGTGATGCAATTGACACATCGTCGCCGCAGCACTCACTACGGTCAGCTCATTACACTATTACTCTTGTTCTCAACGTCCGATGTACAAACTCAACTGCATTGTCTTGGGCGATGATCCTGGTCGTATATTTGAGATCAAAATTGCGCCTACAGAGAGTGTCAGCGCCCTCCAAAAGGTTATCAAAGAGGAGAATAAGCAACAATTCGACCGTGTTGATGCTAAGAGTCTCAAGCTATGGAAGGTGAGTGATCGTTACCCGAGGTCTGATTTCATGCTGAGAATTTGGAAGGTCGACCTGCCTGTCGACGACGCGCTCAAGCGCACTCTTGAGAGTCTCGAACTTAACAAGATGGAGTCGCCATCACCTGTGGATGAAATGCTAGAGGTTTTTGACAATGCTCCTCCGCGTAAGCGTCTGCATATTGTTATCCAAGGCCCACATGCTGGTGGGTTATCTTTCGATTTTGCCACCCTTTCTTCCTTGCTGATCACGGTCTGACTTAGTGCCTTCTGAATCGCTCCACCTCAACTGCGTTGTCTTTGGCGATGAGTCTATTTTTGCTGTCGAAATTGCGCAGACGCAGACTGTTGACGACCTCAAAGATTTGATCAAGGATAGGGCGAAGCCACAATTTGACCATGTTCCCGCTCAGCAACTCGAGCTATGGAAGGTGAGTGATCGATTCCTGAGGTCTAATGCTGACCATCTGATCATTTGGAAGGTCAATATTAATTTGGACAACCTGCACTTACTCAACGCGATCGGGGACGTAGGCGTGGAGTTGAAGGCGTTAACCCAACTGTCCAAAGTGTTCACGGATGGAGTCGAGCGTGGATGTATTCATGTCGTCATACAACACATTCCAGTTATTGTTGGTCGACGACTCGCTTATCTCGAGGAGGGCGCAGGTACTCCGTCAATTGATGGAAAGCCATTACCATTCGCTAAGAAGCAGGAAGAGCAAGTAGGGTACCTTTGCAATCGTCCTCGCACAGCCGCGGACCCTGTCCCAGTTACTCTTCTCGAGCCTATCTTCGCCGACTTTGTGGATGATTGTCAAAATCATCAACCAACTGTCGTCGATAACGATTTTATACGGGAACTTTCAGAAAAGATGTCCTCCTTCCATACCGATGAGCTCGCTCGGATGAATACATTCCGGCAAGTGCTCCGTGACTACGGTATTTCACTCAATGCTTCTATGGTTGACTCGACAAAATGTACGACAGACGGACACCTTTTGTCCGCCAACGGAAAGTTTGTGCAGGTGATGGTGAAGGGGCAGAACGAGATCGGAAGCGGCGGTGCCGAACCATTCTTGGAGGCAATGTTGTACTACCGCAAGTTTATGGAAAACTTGAAGGACGAGGTAGCGGGGCTCCGGTCTTTCATTCCATGCATCCATATCATGGTCTTCGGTTAGTTAACTTCATCGGATTCGTTGCTAACCTCCTTTATTGACCCCAACCAGGGGCATGCATTGGCTTTGCAGGCTCTGTTTTCATAGAAAAAGTTCAATTTGACGTCCTGGTCCCTATCATTCCTCTGTTTTGGCATTCAACAGACCTCGGTATGTAAGCGATGGCGGCTCGTACTTTCGGAGCTCTCAAAATTGCCATCCAGAAACTCACAAATCTGTACTCCGTACCGCTTCCGACCATTGAAACCGAAATTCGATCTCTAGGATATCCTTATCCTCGGAGCTATACCACTTCAAGCGGTCAGATTCAGGAATTCTTGTATGATGAGACTCGGATGCTCAGGGATCGCCTTATCTTCTTCGGGGAAACCGTCGGCGATGCGGCTAGGAGCCAGATATGTATCAAGTTCGTCAGGCATTATTCCCCTGAGGCCCACGAATTCTGCGCCAGCAAGGGGCACGCTCCCAACCTTATCGCCTACAATAACTTACCTGGCGGCTGGAATATGGTGATTATGGATGCCCTTGATATTGATAATGGTCCCTTGCGACAGCCTGGCTCTTATCGACTGCTCAGTCAGATGCCTGTTCTGGACCGCCAGCCGCTGGAGGAGGTCATCACCTCTCTCATCCAGGACTTACACAGTTACAATGACGGCTACGTTCATGGCGACCTTTGGGATGCCAATTTTGTTGCAAGAGACGACAAACACTTCATGCTGCTCGATTTCGACTGGGCTGGACCGATCGGAAAGGCCCGTTATCCTATGTATGTTAATCGGAACGATATTCGGCGTCCGGATGGTGCGCGGGATGGGGAGAAGATTGTGGCGAAGCATGACTTGGACATGCTGAAGTATATATTTCATACTGAGGAAGATGGTTGGGAGACGGCTGCAAAGCACCGCCGTATTTGGTGAAGGGTCGGCGATGGACACTCCATGATTCAGGCAGATTGATTCGTTGTACAAAAGTCCAATTGAGCGGTTGATACCAGTCTGTTTTGTTTTTCATAAAGCTATCATACAGTGACTTTGAGAGAATAGTGACATAGATCAGTCTGTCCCATTTGCTGATCCCACCAGCCTCTGGCAGGAAGTTCCTGGTTTGATACCCATGGTAAGTCAGGGTAGTCGTCAAGCTGTGGGTCCTTTTCGTGTAGTTTGTACGTCGCAGGCGTTGCGTAGACACGCGATGCTGTGAGGCTTGCAGCAAAGCCCTCACGATCCGACTCTGTCACGGTGCGACGGCAGGTTACTGGCTCCAGTCCGACGCTGCAAGGGTTCTCATAGTGAAGGATGTAAAAACCCATGGCCAACCCAGTAACGCTGATAACGACGGCACTCCAGCGGTAAACAAAGATCCGCAGCATGGAGCGTGAGTTGCTCGTCCTCGCAAAGATTCTGTGACGGGCTATTTTGACCTAGATTGATTACGGGACCGAGGGCGCCTGGGTCAAACCTGGGTCTGATAAATTATAATTGATATGCGGTCGCCGGTGGTACTAGTTCCCATCAAGTTGGAAAAAAATAAACTACGTCAGGCTTAGTGCCAGGCGTCATGATTCCAAGAACAATACGTACGCTGAAGTTGGGCTGGAGCTTGAAGTTCGTTCATTGTCAAAATGTTTGGCGAAGCTTAGCTTGATCGGTCTCAATATTCAATATTCCTTATCGGCCCTACAGTCAAAGTCATTCAATTGGGCTAAAGCACTAACTTGAAGTAGCCAAGTTAAGCCTCTGTCCCAAACTTGTGAGATGGCAAGTCCGTCTTCATCATGTTCGCCCTCTTCATCAGCGGTAACCATCCCAATACCTGGCAAGTCGATTTTGAAGCGTCCTCCACCCACGCAAACTGGTATCTTCTCTCGAATCAAGGGTTTTCTTCCAACGCAATCTCCTGCTTCTGCTAGCGATGACATCAAACCTCTTAAGCGTGCCCATTTTATACTTCCCAAACTCGTCACAGTTTACCCTATATCCTCTATCAATCCTCCGTCAACACCCACGCTCAAAGATGAGAAGCGGGCAATTGAAGAGAGAGAGGCGGAGAGACGCAGGAGAGTTGTCAGAGGCAACTCTATTGGTCCGAACGAAACAGAAGATTGGTGGAATCTGGACAAGGTGGAATCGTTCTACAGAGAGTGTTGTGCATCAAGAGAGGAAGAACCAGATCCCGCGATTTCTGCTGCCCTCAAGGTGACAAAAATTACTTGTGGGTTCCGAAAGCACATCAAGCTAATCTCAGATGGCTGCATTCAACAGCGCGCATCAGGCACAAACCCTCGGTCCGTCGATCTGTCTGGCGTACAGTTGACGCCAACATCTGCAGCAATCCTCTCTGACGTGTTTACGATCGAGTGGGGTCTTCGAAAACTCACCCTTCGAGAGTGTGATTTGGACGACTATGTAAATTGGTTTTCCCCTGGTTGCCTCTGCTGTGCTCACCACAACCCAGAAATTGAAACTTATGCTCCACGCGCTGCTTATACCTGGCACCCTTGTTTTCCTGTCCGTCGCGTCAAACCGTCGCCTAAAAACACCCGCGTTTAAAGTGCTTGGTTTTTATGCCTCAAAAGTACGTTATATCCGTAGATAATAATGTAGCTGCTCATCTATTTCATTGCTAGGCAAAAACTCTACAATTCCTCGACCTCTCACAAACAAATTTAGACAAGAAGGCAGTAGACTATATCATCGTCTCATTGACAACAGCACCTGAGCCTGGTTTAATCTCTCTCCGTCTAGACGACTGTTCTCTCAGGGTGCCAGCGCTGGACGTACTTGGTAAGCCATCAACGTTCATACTTCGTCCAATTTCCACTAAGTGTGGTAGCCCGAGTTATTCGTAATTCATCTCTTCGCAACGTCTCTTTGCGCCATAATCGCATCAATGCAACAGGAGCTGTCTCACTTGCTCTCATGATCAGAGACTACCCAGACGTGGTTCCTACTACTCCCAACTCATCTACCTTTCCTTCACAAGGAAGCATTATCTCTTCGCCACCCTCCTCCCCAATTCCCCCCTTTGCCCATCTACCTCCTTCGTCACCTGTTACCCGTACAGGACCTGTACTGCCTCCTCCACGTCATCCATCGTCCATGCCTCCCCAAACAACTTACACGCCATATGTACCTCGTACTCGCCGAGGTGCAGCATCAGCACAACCTCCCCCGCTCTCGGCTTCTGGTCAGCCCGTTCCCATCATCACATCAAATCCACAGGGTGGTGTCACCACCCGCCATCTTGCACCAAATACCGGACCTCAACGGTTGGAGGGCGGACTCCATCCCAATGGTACGGCCCACAGGCATGATGACGGTCCAAGCGCTGCACTCCTGGATAAGGTGCGCGCTCTTGATGCATTGCCAAGGCTTGGAGCTCTCCGCACGTTGGACTTACGAGGCAACGACCTTCGCGTAAGTGCTTTTCTTGAGTATGTCATTATCTGTTGATGGCGTCGGCATAGAATGGGGTCACTTATCTGGCACAAGTGCTCAAACGAAATAGGACCCTTAAGGTCCTGAACTTGAGTGAAAACAAGCTGGATGTTCAGTGCTTAGTGGCGATTGCCGAGGCACTGGTAAGCGTTTAGAGTCTCTTTGGTTGTCAGTTTTAACAGGAACTTCTAGAAATATAATCATTGCTTAGAAACGTTGGATCTCAGTCGGAATCCCTGCTCTGGTCCTGGTCTCGAAGGCGTGCGTTGATAACTCGCTGCTAATGGTGTCTAGACTGAACATTGTTTAGATCCAATCACTCCGAACGGCCTTCACATTAAATAACGCTCTCAAGCGCCTATTCCTATCCTCCACCACTATGACATCACTTGGCGCGATCGCACTTGCAGAATTTCTCCCTGAATCAAGCTCGTTGCTCCACCTTGATCTCACGGACAACAACTTGGACATCGCTGCCATTATGGCGCTGAGCTCGGGACTCAAGGCTAATCACACGATGCGGTGTCTCGACGTCAATATACCTCCAGATGACGAGGAATTTGCCAAGTGAGTGTCTAGTGATCTGTACAGTACGTTTCATGAACACGACTCCACACAGAATGTGTCGTGAAATTCTCAACACTTGTATCCGAAATACGGAGGAAGCAGAAAAAGCGGCACATGTTTCTGATGGACTTCGTAGTCCGGCGAGCAACAGAGGGCTTGGTAAGGGTGTGTGGAACATGATCCAGGAAAGTGAACTAGCCAAATCAATACGTCAAGGTGGTGGGCTCAAGGTAGATGAATGTTCCTTATATATGATCAGCCTGCTTACGATTCGGAAGAATAATGCTGAGATTGTATCAAGAACATATACGCTGTTGTCTCAAATCGAGAACTCGGTGAATAGCTTAACGCCTATTCCAGTCGTATCTTCTGGCGCATCCTCCCAAACCCTCTCACCCACGGACCAAGACCTCGTTCAGCAAGCCAAGGCCACTGTCGATGAAATCACAGAAAAAGTGCAGACTACGACAGACGTCGTCCTGCTAGAAGAGCTCCTGGGCCTCTGCGATAAGCTGAACAGTGCTATCACACAGTTGTCATCCGCTCTTGCGAGCAGATCACTCCATGGTCTTGGGTTAACTATTCCCGGCGCCGTGATCAGTTCCGCCGACGAAGCTGTTCTACATGAGAGTCCCGCAGATATGTCAGAGGATGATATACCACTAACTCCGAAGGTAGATAAAGGGAAAGGTCGAGCAGAACCAGAGCCGGAGGAGCCGGAGAAAGTGTTGAGTCCCACTTTCATGATAACCGAATCCGAGGACGAGGATGAAGACGACAACAGATTCGTAGGCGAGGAGGACCAAATTAGCGTCCCTTCCCCTGTGGTTAGGTGGGTCATCATGCGAGCAAAGCCTCTACATACTCTGATGATGTATAAAGATCGAAAAGTTGGGTTGAAGAAGAAGGGGAAATCTTCCGAAAAGGTGCTGTCCTTCTCGGACCTGAAGAGATGGAGGGAGAGTACGCTGGCGAAGACCTCCGTCGCGAGGTGAGTATATTGGTTATTCAGTTCCACGCATATGTCGAACACTGCTGCAGTTGTTGGAGGCTATGGTCGAACGGCCTCCTCCTCGCGGAATAATTGATGAATTTGGCATGGACCTGGACATGATTACACCTGAAATAGCTTCTCCTCCTGGGGAAGCTCTGCGACCTCCACCGCGTCCATACATCTCCCGCACTCGTTCCACGTCTTCCAATGGATCAACGGGAGACCTACATTCTCCAAATTCGCCTACGACAATGACTGCTGCGAGAAGCCCCAATTCACCCGCATCTCCAGCCTCACGCCCATTTCCAGGAAGCTTTTCAGCAAGCCCCCCTCCTGAGCCTCGATAAGGCATCATGCCCTTATACACCATTTATTTCACTACTTTGATTATTCTATTCGGACTTGCCATATACTTGCTATCAATAGTAGCTGTGGGATGAAATGTCTATCATTCAAGGATATTGTTTTGCGTTTGCCTGCTTGGATTCATTCCGTGTATATTGACTTTAATTGTGGATTTAATAATGCGACCAGAACATACTATAGTAGCAGTGGGAGCCCCTGACAGACGCCGTTGGAGCAACGTTATGTTGTGGTCCGCTTAGCCTCTTCAACTCTTCAACTCTATCTACCCAAGCACTATGGCCTCCGGCGAACTTGGGACTGAACCTCAAGCTCCAAGGCGATCCTCGAGAATCTCAGGGCAAGCAAAAGTAGAGACTCCTGCTCTTGCTAAGAAACCGAGAAAACCTTCAAAAGCGGGGACAAAAAGGGCAGCCGAAGAGGTCGACGAAGATGAAAAGAACAAGAAAGTACGCCACTTGAAGCCAAGTTTTCTGACATTGACTGTAGCGCATTCAAGGCCAGAGCTGATGAAGACGAAACGATCAAGGAGAATGATAATGTGGCAGATGCAGCGCCCATCGACATTGGTGATATTCTCCCCTCGATAACCCTCAAAAACGAGAAAGGCGAAGACATCGATACTGGTTCAATCGCAGCAGAGAAGGGCGTCGTTCTCTTTCTTGTCCCGAAGGCTGACACGCGTAAGTTTTTGCGTTCATCTCGGTGTTCGTCTTGGCAACGAGTTTTCTTCTAGCTGGATGCACTACGCAAGCATGTGGCTTCCGCGATATATGGCAAGAATTTGCCTCACTTGATTATGATGTTTATGGAGTCAGTGCCGACTCCTCGACTGCTCAGAGTAAATGGCAAACCAAGGTGCGTCGTCACCCATTTCCTCGACTTGCAAACGACAGGTTGATATGACCGTCACTTCAGAAACAACTCCCATTCCCGCTAATTTCTGATCCTAAGCGGTCGTTGATAGGCGTTCTTGGGGCTGGCGATGGAAACAAGACAAAACGTAGTCATTTTGTCTTTGAGAAGGGTGGCAAGCTTTTGGACAAGAAAATGCCTGTGAAGCCGGCAGACAGGTGCGTTCCATGTCACCGTACTGTGTTTTTTTATTCGCTGATGTGACATACATCAGTCCTCGTCTTGCATTGCAGTTTATCAAAGGCCTCGGGCTGAGCGAATAGGCCACGAACACGCCCGTTCGATCAAGTTGATACCATGAATCCATTTGATCTCGTTTTGTTTCTAGAAATTTGTACACCACTTAAGTCTTACGCATCGCAATTTCTAGTTCATCGCTCACGGTGACGCTGACACTGGCACAGCTGGCTGGATTCAATTATTCCCGGGCCACTAAAAGTTGTCCCAGAATGAATCCTTGCATTAAGGATATCCAACACTGAGCAAGTTCGCTGATGGCGATGCCGGAAAGAGGTTATTATCACTACCTGCCAAAAGCTGCTCAGTACATAAACTAGTGTTGAGATTTGTTGAAAGGGTGATGTTCTATTACTGTGACCATGTGCGCTTGCCATTTGGACGACGTCAAGGTTTCAAATTTCAAATTTAACCTCGCTTGCAACCTGTTGAACATCACATGCTCTGTTCTACAGAGTCTGATAGTCACCTTAAACTCGCCGCTTTCCCGGACTGGCAAGTCTGTCGATAGATGGCAGTCTCTGAAGCTTCTCAATACCGAGAATAGTACTAGTTACAGGTTTTTGTTTTCTACGGCATATCATAGTACACAGTGAGTGGTCCTTTTTCTGACTCTCCGTTGAACTCTACATATCTGTTAGGCCTTGGGATCGGTCGAGTCGGCTCGACCTTATCCGCACTCCCAATGTAACAGCAGCTCGAAGGTTTGCCATATCAACAAAAGTGAATATCGGAGCACCGTGACGGGGAAAGGGTACCTTCTTCCCATGAGAATTGTCATTTCTAGTTGTTCATGTGCCCATTACTTATACAGCGTGATCACTCCTAAGGCTATAAGTAGTTCAGTATAGACTTGCTCAGGTTGACCGTTATCGTTCGCCCTTCCTCACAATTCCCTCGCAATGCCATCCACCTTCATCAAGACTTTCGACACCCCTGCGTACAAGGGGACTATTACGATCCCTCTGGGTCTCTACATAAACGGAGAGTTTGTCGACCCTGTTGAGGGTGGCACGATCGAGTGAGTGTCTTCCTCGTGCACTTGAGTGTCGGTCTCATTCGTACAGTGTTGTCAATCCTGGTACGAATTCTTTCGTCACAAGTGGTCCATAACTTATTCTTGTAGCAACGGGCAAAGTGGTCACTTCCATCGCGGCTGGCACAAAAGCCGATATAGACATTGCTGCGCAGGCAGCAAAGAAAGCCTACAAGACTTCATGGGGCCTGAAAGTTCCTGGAGCTCAGCGTGGAAAGCTCATGTCGAAGCTCGCCGTTTTGATGGAAGAACATATCGCGGAGTTCGCTGCTCTTGATGCCCTTGCCAATGGTATGTACTCCTGCGCCGCCGCCAGTCTCGAGAGTTAACGAAGCAGCTCATACCTTGAAGGGAAGGCCTACAATACCGCATACGGTCGAGACAACAAAGGAGCGATTGCCGTCATGCAATACTATGCTGGCTGGGCTGACAAAATCAACGGAAAGACTATCGAGGTCTGTTTTCCTCTCTTTCACATCAGTCAAACTCATTCCGCCCTAGACCAACGAGAATAAACTAGCTTATACCAGACATGAACCCATCGGTGTTGTGGTGAGGATTTTTCTCCAAATGTTATCTGAATATGATCTCAGGTCATGCCTAGGGTCAAATTATTCCATGGAATGTTCCGAGTGAGTGGATTCAAAGAGCGCGAGGGACTCCAGCTTACATTAACTAGTGTTCTCTCTTTCTCTCAAGATCGCTCCTGCGCTGGCCACCGGCAACACTATCATCTTGAAGCCTTCTGAACTCACCCCGCTTTCTGCTCTGCTCTTCTGTACCCTTATCGAGGAGGCGGGCTTCCCTCCAGGTGTCATCAACATCGTGAACGGATATGGTCCAACAGCAGGGCAAGCAATCTCTGAGCACCCTCTTATCGAGAAAGTTGCATTCACTGGTAGCACTCTGACGGGACGGAAAATTATGGAGGCTGCTGCGAAGAGCAACCTGAAGCCTGTCACCCTTGAGCTTGGAGGAAAGAGCCCGAATATCATCTTCGATGACGCCGACCTGGAGCAGGCAGTCAAATGGGCTATTCACGGTATCTAGTATGTTCACCCCCTTCGCATGACTTATGTTAGTTCTCATCGTTGTTATAGCTTTAACCACGGCCAGAATTGTTCTGCAGGCTCTCGTATCTTTGTTCAACAGAGCATATACGACAAGTTCTTGGACCAGTTCACAGAGCAGGCACGCGCGATCAAGGTTGGCGATCCTTTTTCACCCGACACGTACCAAGGGCCACAGGTGTCCAAAACTCAGTTCGAGGTTCGTTTATTCAATTTCATTCTGAAACATTCTTTGACGCCCGTAAAGCGCATCATGGGATACATAACCTCCGGCAAGAATGATGGTGCTACAGTACACCTTGGTGGCAAGCAGATTGGCCAAGAGGGATATTTCATCGAGCCAACAATCTTCACGGAGTGCCAGCCCGACATGAAAATTGTCAGAGAAGAGATATTTGGCCCTGTCGCCTGCGTCATGAAGTTCGAGACCGAAGATGGTGAGATTGTTCTTGTTGCACGATCATCATATCACTAATAACTTTGCAGAGGTTGTTGAACAGGCTAATGACACATCATACGGACTTGCTGCATCGGTGTTCACCAAGGATATCGACAGAGCAATCCGCGTTGCACACGCTCTCGAAGCCGGCACTGCATGGGTGCGCTGCTTCGTTATCTCATCTTGCACGATTATGGTGTAATGACACCTGACAGATAAACTGCGCCAACCAGACTGAAATATCGATGCCATTTGGAGGCTTCAAGCAGTCAGGAATTGGTCGTGAGCTGAGCGAGTATGCTTTGGAAAAGTAAGCTCGTGTCCTCCAAACCGACGCCACACTCATGATACTCGATTTAGCTACACGAACGTTAAAGCCGTTCATGTTAACATTGGCATTCGATTGTGATCACTTAGGACACTCGCATCTTGTATCATTAGTACGAATATTATGCATGCATGCATCAACCAAAGGTAGACTGGAGATTTGATCCCTGGCCAGGGTTTCTCCATGGATATATCTTTGACCTGGCTCATAGCACAATATCGATGTAAGTAGGATCGGAAAGGGATATTCTGCTAACACGATGCTTGCAACAGGAGACTGAAGCAAAGCGACTCTCAAGATGTGAATTCGAAGCACGCTCTGTCGATAAACTGTGTGTGAAGACCGGATCTCTGCCGCCTCACGACCTAAAGAGGCTTAAAGAGGTATGGTATACCATCATGTTTCAATCCAGCAAGAGGCACTCGCTCCACGCTGTCATATTATCGACTCAGAACCTTCTGTGCAAGATCGACGATGCCATTGGCCGATGACTGGTCCTTTTCTGTGACTTTCGTTACTGGAGCCAATGTCGCTGGACCAGTTTGTGCGAAAGTTCTCCTCGGTACCTATGTTCGCCGCTGGGTGCTGATCGGGCTGCATTCTCGGTCTTGCAATTGAGCTCGTTGAAGGACATTGATGACAGCACTGCGTCTCATTGAAGGCCGATTCGAGAGCTGAATACAACTTGTTGAACATCACTCACGCTGGGTACTCTTGGCATCTGATAAGGTCAGCGCAAATTAACCGTCGGTGATAGAATCATAGTTATCAACCCCTCCACTGGCATGCATGACCAACGTGTTTCAAGTTGTAATTATACATGTACCGACTTTCTATCTACGCATCCTTGCAATCTCATTCCACCAAAAACATAACTCATCCTCATCTGATCATCATTAGAACCGCGCCCTGTGCCCTTACTGCGCAGGATCACATGCACATCTGCATACCCCCATCCATCGGAATCTTCTGCTTTTCCACCTAGTTATGCCTATGGAGATTGTGAGAATCACCCCTATGTCAATAGAGTGTGGATCGAGCGCTCTCGCATTCTAGATAGCCCCATCTCACCTTCTTCGACCTGAGGGGTTTATGAGAGTGATGGCTTTCCACTGGTTGATGATTGCCTGTACTTAATCATAAGTACAGGTTGATCGCGCGAGTCTTACCATCAACCATCACATGCACACGCATCATGCACATGCATCATGTCTTGGGGCTGTCAATCATCTGTCAAACTCAGGCATAAGCGCTAAGCGCTAAGCTCTGACAGTTTGCTGTTGAGTGTGACACCTAAAATGCAAAAATATCATGGAACTCGGGACTCGAAGCAGACACAAGAAACCAATGCTTCGCTCGAAATGCCGCCTAAGTAGCACCGACTTGTGACACGACGAAATAATCGGAGCTCGTGTTTTGCGGCGTGGCGGGACCGTGTTGCCACTATAGGAGCTTGGCCCTGGTCTAAAATACTCCCGGCCTGTATTGACCGGGGGACTCGTGCCGCATCCTGGTTCCCCACACTGCCATCACAGATCATGTCTACTTTTTCGCCTGTCAGTGGAGAATGTGATGCAGCGCGCGGAACCCACTTGTGATACAAAGTCGAAGACCAATCTCCGTGTATAATGATGTTGTCGGGAACGGGAATGTAGCCCTCATGGACATTCAATAAGTGACTTTCTGTGTCTCAACTCGGGCGAGGAGTCACGGTCGCCAGACGATCGCGTTGAGCCGTGACCCCGTCTGATATCTTCGAGTCTTTTACCGATGTGTCTCCAATCGTGAGGAGGATATGGTGCGGATTAGCGAGGCGAACGCGTTTCAAGATAGGGTGTGAAGAGAGATGCATTTGGATAAGATGGCTGAGCTCCCGTACGTTACGGTTGATGACTAGTCCAAGATAGGAACTCTGATTGTCACGGTAGCCATTCATCCCAAAGTCTTTCAACAACTCTAGGAGGTTCTAGGAATGTTGGCCACAGCAGAGACAAGTCCACTCGATAATTTGGAGTTTGAGACAAGACTATGATGGTTCCAAGTTTAACCAAAGACACTGAGGACGGGTCAAGTCGAGGCCAGTAAGCACTAGTCCGTACTTTCCGTGTCCAGTGAGGATTAGACCATAACTTTCAAACAGTGGCACGATCCAAGACAGATAGAATGCACCAAGCGTTTGAGAGAAAAGAACGACGCTGAGGATTCTTAGTGACGGCCGAATTTGAAAGCTAGACCCGCCCGCCCATATTTCACACGAATCTTGTCCTCGCTCGGCCTATAGATTTGGCCGCGGTATGCAGACTTGTAGGTGAAAATGCTCGCAGAGAGGCTGCATTGCATGCGCAATGATTTATCCATGTCAAATACCCGGATCCAAAGCTTCGGAGCTCGAGGCGAAAGGAAATGTGCGGTATCATCTCGATGGCCTGAAGAGTTCCGGGAGTTCGGATCATATACGATGGAGTGGGTGACAGTGGGGTGCCTCGCCACCGCATTTAGGAGTCGGGGCGCTTTGTGTAGATGACTTGACCTTGCAAGCTTCCCGCTCGATGACCACGGGGTACGAGCTGGCAGCCTGAGACTGTTATTCCGTTTAATTTTTACCGATCGTGCCGACGCCACACCCATAGTGATATTGCAAATACGTTTGGCGAATGCGGGGAAGAGATCGAAAAATGAAGGCTTAGATAGCAACCAATCATTGAACTGTCAAATGGTTGCCCGCGCGCCCAGGCCCTGACTACGACGGGGACACGAGGGGATGTTCCATACGGTGACCATACCCCAAATTGCTCATGGATCATATGGTCTCACGATTCTAATTTAGACATTGATATTTTCTGACCACATGCTCAATATTAATATCAATGAACCTGTGCCTGCCAAAAGCCGAACGGCGGCAACGTTCAATCCTTTAAAATCCCAAAGCTAGCATCCGATCTACCCTCGACGTGTCCGCCCTTCTCCACTTACCGTATCTTTTTCAATCGCTACAATGCCTGGGGGACCTGGAGGATCAGGGACTGGTGTCGCCACTGGTTCATTATTCTGGGCGATAATTATGTCCGCTTTCGCCGGTACTGTTGTTCTCCCACACTCTCAAGTCCTTACACTAATCTATACATTCAGCTTTTGGTGGTATTCTCTTTGGGTTCGTTTTCATGATCCTGTTGCTCCTCGTTTCGTTATTAACTTCACTTCACATTCAATAGATATGATACTGGTACCATTGGAGGTGTCATTGCCATGCCCGACTGGTTGACAACATTCGGTGTATATGACCCCACTCCCGCCAACACAACTGGCTTCGTTTATTACCTCCCTACAGCACATAAAAGTCTCGTTGTACGTGAATGTTACTTTTCTAACGCCACTTTGACCGATTGATCTGATAGGTGTCAATCCTTTCCGCGGGAACTTTCTTTGGAGCTTTACTTGCGTTTCCTATGGCGGACATGGTCGGACGAAAGTGGGGCATCATCGCTTCTTGTGGTGTCTTCTCCCTTGGAGTGGGCCTACAGCTGGATACGCACTGGGCCACTTTCGTGGTTGGACGTGGTAAGTTCAGATCAGATTGTCTTGGATTTGGATTACTTTCTTACATTTGAGTGACATCAGTCATTGCTGGCTTCGGTGTGGTATGTTCTCAATCCTCATATTTTCCTTTTCATTTATAACGCGTGACTTACGATGGATGCCATTAGGGGCTCGTCTCGTGTTTGATTCCTATGTACCAGTCCGAAGTGAGTGTTCATCCTGCAAAAAAAACATTGCCTGATGGTCTTCAAACGTCATGTAGTGCGCACCGAAAAGCTTGCGTGGAATGATTGTCGGACTTTATCAACTTGCGAGTAAGTGCTTATTCTGTATCATAATCGTATTCTCTTTATTTCTCTATTTTTAGTTACTATCGGAGCATTACTTGCTGCGATCGTCCTAAATGCCACAAAAAATCAACTGAGCCATTCTGCTTGGAGGGTATGTTGAATATCTCGAGCAAGTCATGCTATGGGGCTTACTTTTAATTTCTCAAGACTCCCATCGCAGTACAATTCGCATGGGCCGGTATTCTTAGTGGTGGCCTTGTAAGCCCACAGCTCCTTTGTCAGGACTTCTGTTGTACCAATCCGGTTTTCATCTAGCTCCTTCTTCCTGAAAGTCCGCGGTTCCTCATGCACAAAGGTCGCGAGGATGAAGCCAGAAGAGCATTGGCCCGTCTCATGACCATGCCCCCCGAATCTCCTGAAGTTGAACTCGAACTCGATGAGATTGTGACCGCTCTTGCAGCCGATCGCGCAATCGGGCAAGGGTCGTATCTTGGTTGGTAATTCGATGCCTTCATGTAGACTTGTGCTAAGTGGCTGCTAGATTGTTTCAAGAACAATGCCTCTAAAAACGCTCTTCGAACATGGACTGGTATTTGGCTACAAGGGGTGGGTTCTCCTTTGTTATCCTTACTCGTACTCTTTGCTCACATACCTCTTTAATAGTGGCAACAACTGACTGGAATCAACTTCATCTGTACGTGCCATTGTCCAGCTTCGATCTTCTCTCTAACCTTCTTTCTGCTCCTACTTTAGTCTACTACGGCACTGTCAGTCCATTCAATTTTGCGTGCTTATTATCGGTGACCTGAACTATTTCCGCAGACATTCTTCAAACAAGCTGGAATCAGCAACCCCTTCATCATCACGTACGTTCTTACCTGGAGCTCATATTTATATTACCGACATCTTTCTTAGTATCATTGCCGACGTCGTAAACACTGTAATGACCATCGTCGGTATTCAACTGATCGATAGAGTGGGTCGTCGGCGCCTGCTACTCATTGGTGCTATTGGCATGTGTCTTTCCGAATACATCGTCGCAATCGTGAGTAGCCTGCCATCCACTGGAGGTCATTTTTCTCACTCACCCATGATAGGTCGGAGTTACAGTAGGACAGACAAACACAAGTATTGTTAATGGAGTGTCCAATACAGCAGCAGTAAACATTACTGCGCAGCGTGTTTTAATCGCTTTCGTTTGCATGTAAGGAATTTACCATTAAATTCCTGTCAGGTCACTCTCATTTATTTTCTCTCCTGCCTTCCCTTAGTTATATCGCATTTTTTGCTATCTCATGGGGTCCAGTTGTCTGGGTTATCACCGGAGAAATCTTCGTAAGTCCTCTATAATCACCTCACCTACACCAGTTCTAATATTTCCTTGGTCGCTAGCCTCTCAATATCCGTGCAAAGGCCATGTCACTCAGTGTGGCTAGCAACTGGCTTTGGAACTTCGGTATCGGTAAGATGGCGTTTTTCCCTTCACTCTTCTCTGCTAATTACGAAAATACAACTGTAGGATACGCAACACCTTACCTTGTCGACCCTACTACCACTGGTCTCAACGGCGTCAAAACCGCTCACCTGGGTGTTAAGGTGTTCTTCATCTGGGGTTCGACTTGTGTCGGGTGCTTCCTCTTCACGTGAGCTCTACCCTTCTGACCGCCTCCATTGCATTATTGATCCGGCCATCGCCCCTTTTCTATTTATGCAGCTATTTCTTTGTACCCGAAGTGAAAGGACTTTCTCTCGAACAGATTGATCTTTTGTACCGCGAGTCTTCCAGTATGTTTATTATTGCCTTTGATCCAGTCCGAGCAGTGCCTGACCGTTTATTTAAGTTCGCAACTCTGATAGCTACCGCAGACAGATGCTGGAAGATGGCGAGACGTACGTCCAGAAGAAGAAGGTATGCAATAGAGGACTCATGTTTTGGTCTATGGTGTTTAACTTTACCCTTTCTCTCGCAGGAGGGTGTTTACATCGAGGAGAAAGAACGAGTCTGAGATATATATTGAACTCTAGTATATTTGGCCATCTACGCTCATGTAACTGGATGACTTCCGGTAGGCGAAATAATGCGGACTATCATATACCGGACAATTTCCAAATTACACAGTGGGATATTCTACATGAAAAACTAAACCTATTAACCAGTTTAGGTGCGCGGATGTGACTTCTGTGTGAAGGTCTAGCAAATAGGCAAACGTTCTTCGTGTTCTAACTGATGGAGATGCTGTATGCTATTGGATAGCCTGACGGTTCTGGTGCATCGCACGCGTTACTCGACGTGAATGAAACTGCTAACCACTCCTTACATTATTTAGTTGCAATCACCAGATGCAGAGTCACTTAGGGAATTCATCGACATGTGTGGCTCGGTGCCCTGCATTGGGTTGTCGTGAGCCTCTAGTGACTTCGCGTACCAACCCCCTGCTGAATGTGCCACAGGCAAGGTATGCGAGACGCCGCACTTTGAGGCCAAATAATGGGTCCCAGTATTTTACAAAAATCTCATGTAATCGTACACAATTTAGACTGTCCCAATTCAGATGCAGCGCAACGGTGCCTTTTGTAATCGATGATGCGATCATGTCCGGACTGCATCAATTCTTGCTCAGAATCAGTCAGCTAGCTGAGCATATCCCGATTCTCGCAGCCGCGCACCTGGCATTGCGCAATTGAGGACTTCCTCGATGGCTGGACCCAACCTGACAAATCTAAAATTGTTCAGCCTGTTGATCAGCGAAGGGAAAGTTGGCTATAAAATACACGGCGTGGATCGCAGTCTCTCCAATCAACACCATTTCATACCTAGTTTTCAATAGATCATTATGTCTTCTTCGACTTCCGCACTCTTCTCCCCCATCCGCGTAGGCAACATCAACTTGCAGCACCGTGTCGTCCTTGCCCCACTTACCCGTGTACGTGCACACGCAGATCATGTCCCAAGCCCACAAGCACCAGCGTACTACTCTCAGAGAGGGTCTGTCCCTGGCACTCTTCTTGTCACAGAGGCCACGTTTATATCTCAGAATGCTGGTGGTTATACTAATGTCCCTGGGATATACACCGATGCCCATGTGGAGGGATGGAAAAAGGTGTGTTGTGTCTTGCTTCATGATGAGATCTGACTCATGCTCCGGACTGCAGGTAACAGAAGCAGTTCACGAGAAGGGCTCTTTCATTTTCCTACAACTCTGGGCGCTCGGCCGCGCCGCAGACACAGCCGTTCTTGCCAAAGAGAACAATAGTCCCTACGTCAGTGCATCACCCATCCCCCTCCCGGGAAAAACAGACGTGCCACGCGCACTCACCACGGATGAAATTAAAGAGTACGTTGCCACGTATGTCACTGCCGCAAAAAATGCCATTCGAGCTGGCTTCGATGGCGTTGAAGTTCATGGCGCGAACGGCTATTTGATTGACCAGTTCATACAAGACGTCTCCAACCAACGCACAGATGAGTATGGCGGAAGCATCGAGAATCGCGCAAGGTTTGCACTCGAAGTAACAGATGCCGTTGTGGAAGCCGTTGGTGCTGAGAAGACGGCGTTCCGAATGAGCCCGTGGGGCGTATTTAACGGTACGTGTATCATTAAATACCTACCTATCTTTATTTAGCTGATTTGTGGTGCAGGTATGGGCATGGAAGACCCTAAACCCCAGTTCTCCTACGTGGTTGAGCAGCTGCGCAAACACAAACTTGCGTACATCCACGTCGTGGAACCGATGCCTGCCGAAATTACTGCTGAAAAAAACAGTGATGTCCTCCGTGATATCTGGCAAGGGGTTGAAGGCAGCACCTTCATCAGCACAAACGGGCATTAGTTAGGTTTATGAGACCTTCTAGGACTCACCTAGGATCTATTTTGCGTTTTTTTTTTCTTACCATATTGTGGCCTGGAAATGGGAGTCCAGGACTCCCACTGTGTGCAGGGATTATCACTTTAATATGACATAATGCATGCAAGTGCACTATGCACAGTGGGAGTCCAGAACTCCCACTCACCATTTTCAATATTTCCCTCCAATCAGATGTGGGAGTCCTGGACTCCCACTGTGTACAGGCCACTCCCCGTCACCATTTTCAATATTTCCCTCCCATCAGATGTGGGAGTCCTGGACTCCCACTGTGTACAGGCCACTCCCTGTCACCATTTTCAATATTTC
>MU179413.1:48878-61408 GCA_016767475.1 Suillus weaverae | reverse complement strand
GGTGCTAGCACTAGTGGCAGGAGGGACAGCAGGGGCAACAAGTGGAATGACGGCGGGTGTGACGGCGGGTGTGATGGCAGCGATAGCATTAGACTATCAACAAGTTTAGTTGCTGCTCTACAGTACATCGATTACATACCCTTGCCCAGAAAAATTCAGCCTGACTCTATCATGATAGTATTGCATGCCATTAGTTGAGCATCTGTTGATATCCAAGGTTCTTACTATGATTCTCTCTGGCATCATTCCCATGCTTCCATTTGCATTGAACACATCCGACCCCATCTAATTTGATTGTTAGATCGTTGATCAGGGGTGATATATTGATATGTCTGATAGGTGATATATCTAATACTTACTGCTTGATATATGTTAACTTAGTTTTGTCACACCTGACCACGTGATATGTCACACTTGTCACCTTCAAGGTTCGTTGTCTGAACAGCTAGTACTAGTACTAGGCTAAATGCTCATACTTTGTCTCAGCAAGACTACTTAATGTTAATCCCTATATCGTCTTCCCCTCCATCTGTTGAGCTTTGCATCAGATTCTTCATGTTGTACCATTCTGAATTCTTACCTGGAACATGTGGAGATGGCGCATCCCATGGCATCTGGGCTGGACTGTAGCCATCTACATCAGGTGCATACTTCTGTAGAACTTCTGCTTGGTGGTTCTCCTCTAGCCATCTCAATCTGTAATTTTTGTATAAATCAAAATAACGACTGTAGTTCTTCTCTACGATCTCCAGATGTGCTTGGAGACTGGTCAATGTAATATCCTCAACTGCATTGCTGGTGGGCTCGGGAGTCTGGTTTTTTTCCAGTTGTAAATGTGCATCCCCAGGATGTAAGCTTCTATACCAGCACAGGTGAGTTATTTAAACGTGCTTGAAGCACTTTGGACAGACAAGACGCACGTAGATACCTCTGATCCATCACCTCTCTGGGCATTGTCTGAATTGATATTGATCTCGATCCTTTGAAACATAGAGTTGAGTGCATTTGAAAAGGATATTGACTCAGATGAGCTAACCGCAAGTTAAATGTTCCACAGCAGCCTTTTAATTCCAATGATTGTTGCATTGCGATAAAACCTACAAGACAATTTCCAGCTCAACGCTTTATACTCTGCAAAGAACTACTGATCTTCAACAGATATTGGCTCCCGTTTCAGTGTGTTCGGCTCATTAGCATCAACGTAAGGCACTGTGGCCACATTACAGCATATCAAGGGCATGCTCATTGGCACGCTGACATACCTAGATGGCGCTGAAATGGCGCCAACAGGATGTCTCGTTATTAGGATGAGGCTGTGCCTCTGCCAGTCAAGTATAAGTAAGTGAGTCCATATGGTTTCGGCTGGTATACTACCTGTGAGTTGATGGTATGGAAGAAGATAATTCATCTTCAACTGAATCTTGGAAGAGAGTTTCATCAGCTCTTCAGCTCAGACCTCATAAGAGAGGGTGAGTTTGGAATCACTCAAAATTCTCTGCCCTAACTCTGTGTTTTAGAATGAAATCTGATCCCTTACTTTAGCATGGGAGACATTTTGGCCACACAGTTTTTGCTCTCTGCAACTACCCTTCCCTTCTAACCAACAGTATATTACAACTGGAGCAACTGGAGGACGCATCTATCAAAGATTTTCCTGCTGAGTTAATCACATGTTAACTTTGATTCACAATAATCTAACATAATTATTAGAGAGCGGCGAGAACACCTAGTGTTTGAAAAACTCTTGGACTCATACCCTGGGCTCTTAGAGCGACTGCGAGAGGGCTCAGAGGAAGAAGTCCTTCATGTTGGTGAACTAGTAAGTCACTCATTCTCATTAAACGTCCCTGATACTCAGCCACCAGATCAGTAAGGGGGCATCCGCCGCTCGAGGTGAAGACACAACGGAGGATATGTGACAGCACGCTCAATTATTCAAGGAACCAACAAGTCCACGGCACACATTGTCGTGGTCACTGTGCCCGGTGCTCTTATCGAGCCAGTTAATCCCGAACCCACTTTCATCTGGCTGCGAGACGACATGAACAGCAATGAATTCTGTCAAGTGAATGGTGGGCAAAGCACTTGGCAGATATCTTGCGAAGCTCTCCAGGCAGCATGCGATCTTCTCTGGGCCAAAGCTGGTGAAATTAAGGCAACTTTCAAGACCATCGCGGCTGTGACTCCATCAGACACAAAAAGCTTTCCTTACCAGCTGTCAGACAGTAGGTTTTGGATGTGTTGTCTCCTCGTTCTTTCTAATGTTATTCTCAGGTACCCTTGCCATTCTTTCTGTCGAGGCAAGCAGCCTGCTAAGCGCATCTGAAGGGGAAACTATCACTATTTGCCCACTGTGCAAGACAAAGGTTGCCAACATGCACAACCACATGGGTCTTCATATTCTGCGAGCATTGAACAATATCCCCGAGGATATCAATATGAAACAATTGGTATGTAATTTGAACCCTCTTACTCTCCTCCCTAAGATTGTCCGTCAGGTCAGTGACATGTCTCCATGTGGTTTCTGCGGGCGTTCAGGACATCTGGACTGTGTTATAACCATCTCTATCAAAAACATGGCTACTGGCAATGCACCAACGCAGTGGAACACCAAGTGCGTCTATCAGCATGGATAGTGATGTGCATGGCCCGGCTTCAGGCCGTGGGCCAGGCCAGGCCAGGCCAGGTCAGAATAAGCCAGGCCAAGCCAGGCCAAAGATCATGGCCTGGCCACGGCTTTGGCCTGGCCTGAGGTACTGAAAAGCCGAAGCCGGCGGCCCAGGCCGCGGCTTTGCGTACTTAGTCAGCACGGTTACCAACCAATTTGTTTCTTGGAACTCCCCTTGTGGACTACGTCGCTATCATTCATATCAGAAAACCGGTGAGTCGCAACATCCGTGCATCATTATAACTTACTTTCGTGTCATAGGTATATTTGTTGTTAGCAACTCGTTTGCCTGTCAAGTGGCCGAGTCAGCTGTGCCTCCCAACTCCCTTGCAACTCTCTCGCCACACAAACCATAAAGTGGTTGAACATGAGTGTGTTTTTCGGCGCTAGGTCCAGCATGTCGAAAGCTGAAGGATCCGACGGCCTGACCCCTTGCTTAATGTGCTGTTTCTCATAAATTATCGGCGGGTGTGCTGCGAGTGTCAGGAAACTTGGCTTCGCAGATGCACGAGGCTTGCAAGGTATGGGTGTCCGTTGGTGTTGGATCACCAAGACAGTGTACGGATGGTAGCCTATTCTCCCAACGGAACCAAGATTGCAAGTGGGTCAGACGATCAGACGGTTCGCATCTGGAATGCAACGACCGGTAAGCAGCAAACACAACCACTTTCCCATGATGAAGCAGTGCGTTCGATGGTCTGGTCTCCAGATAGCCGTTGTCTCATTTCCGCATGTGATAATGGTCAAATCTACTTCTGGAGTGCACCAACTGGTTCCCAACTCCGATTCCCACTGCGTGCACATTCATGCCCCATAAACTCGTGGGCCATCTCACCTGATGGTGAACTGATGGCCAGCGCATCCTCAGATGGCACCGCTAGGCTATGGAGCACCTCGACCCGCAAACCTTTCGGTAGTGTGCTCCAGCATGCCAATGTCGTAGCCACTGTGGCGTTCTCGCCAAACGGCCAGCTTGTCGCCACCGGAGGTGGGGACAACACGGTCTTTCTGTGGGATATCTCGCAGGAGATCATCAACATGACGAATGCCTTGTCGCCCTCATCGTTGCCCCTGCGTCCCACATTACAAGCAACCTTGATCAGGTAACGAATATTAACTTGAGCACCAGCGTATCTAATGTAAATCATCGTCAAGGTGTCGGCTAGCTCCAGTTCTCCATCATTGGAGCTAGTGCCTTCTACATCAACACCTGACGATAGAACTGAGTTCCCTCTCGAAATCATTGGCTCACGAGATGCAACTGTGCGATCAGATATCTTCCCACTTTCCTTACTCAAAATGTCCGCACCAACATTGGACGTCATGATAATCGCTGTATTACTGTGAATCTGAATAAGTAGTGGTACATCAGCCAGAACTCACCGGAAATCCACCAGCCGTCCTTGTCGGTCGGTCAGGCGTCCATCGTCCATGACTTACAAAAACAATGTCAAGAACTCTGCGCAAGTTTTCTCGATCCTGAAGGCATATGTAAAGCGGTACAAACAAATTATTAAACGACCCTTACTCATCTAGCAAGACAATGCAATACGGCGTCCGTCGAACATACTCTGTAAGCTGTCCACCTTGATCATAACCCACATACCCTGGAAGGCGCCAATCTGTGTACATCAGCATGCGTTCATGTGTCATCGACACCCCACAAGGGTATATTTACCAGTCGCGAAACGGAGTAACTTTGAGAATATTCGCTGCCTCAATGCGGATCATTGCCGTAGAGTGTCCGAACAGCTCCTCTGCAAGCTGGGGATTATTAGTGAGTTTTGAGTTTGTCAGATAGATTCTCAGCTCACAGCCTTCGACAATAATGTCTTCCCAGTACCAGACGGTCCGGTGAAGAGCAAGCAGGCGTTGGGGTCAGTTGGCATTACCCAGTCCAGTGCGAGATAGCTGGATAGCGTTCACTACGGCATCGATGGCTTCCGGTTGCCCTATGACCTCCAGAGATGCATGTAGTCGTAAGTCGAGCTTTCACACCTGCATGCAGAATATGATTTAACAAACCTTTTTCTCCAGGGTGCTTTGGAGATGTAGGAGACACTCTTTATCCGTATCCAGCAGCTGTCGCACTGGGATTTTCGCTGCCTTCTCAACAATAGCAGCTATGCTTTCTGGCGTGATGATGTCCGGAGATGAGACAGTGCACCGGTTTTTGGCCAAGAGGGACACAAATTGATGATCCATAAATTCGGAATCTCTTTGGTCTCCCGAACCTTTTCGGACTTCCGGACCCTCCTGCACCGTTCGAACAAGGCTATCTCGTAGTTGTTTCATTTCATCTTCCAGCCGAGCGATCTTCTTCGCATCTATCGAAGCTTCGCTATAGCAAATTAATGAATCGCGTCGAGCACCAATTGTCACAGGTGAAAGAGTAAGCAAACCTTCTCGCTTTGTTTAATTCCAACCTCTTCTTTTGAATGTTGACGCGATAACTCGCGATCAATCTCCACCACGCGGTCACTGCAGTCTGTTCACGTTCTAGAAACCTCATCTTCGCTTTGAGTTTAAGCATGACCTGTTTAGCATCGTGCAGTGCATTGTCATCATCAAGATGATTATCGCGCTATGGAAAAGAAGATTAAGTGTCCATCGAGGCTCACACCCGTTGGACATAGAAAGAGACGATGTACCTCGAGGGACCGAATGTAATGCGCATGCTGGATCATGCCTTGTTCAAGCTCCTCTATGGTCTCTGGCTTTAAATCTTGCTGTACTCTTGCAGATCCGCAAGCTTCGTCCATGAGGTCAAATGCCGGTCAGGTAATCTATGCTGGAAAATTGGTAGCGATTCCGATACCACAAAGTAGACAAATACCTCCTTGCAGTGAGATACCTGTGGGCGAGTTCGACTGCAGTAACTATTGCTTGATCTATGATCCAAACGCGGTGGTGGTTCTCGTACCGCTCCCGAGAGCCACGTAGAATAGTTTTGGCTTGATCGATTGTTGGCTCGTTGACCATGACCTATGAAGCACATTATTATCCCATCTCTACGTAACAGGGCGATACAAACCTGAGCAAACCGGCGTGTAAGCGCGCCGTCTTTCTCGATATGCTCGCGATATTCTGCTAATGTGGTGGCTCCTATACATCGGAATTGGCCACGCGCAAGCTCAGGCTTCAGTAGGTTTGCGGCATCCCTGTATATGAAAATGAGTTTCGGACAACGATAGGATGGCAGTGCGTACATTCCAGCTTGGTTGCCCTGTCCCTTGCCAACAGATATAAGGTGGAGCTCATCGATAAATAAGATAGCTGGGGATTGGCTTTCTTGACTGCGTTTCACGTCTTTGAAAACAACTGTAAACGAAGATAAAACAAATATCAAAGCGAAGTACACCATCGATGACACCTTTGACACGCTAATGCGATTATAAGGACCATCAATTCGGGGATATGAAAAGAGCATTTCAACGCATCTCTTACCTCCTCGTATTCACCCTTTCCTGCTCCCGCAAAAAGCGCACCAAAGTCCAGGCTGTAGAGTGTACCCTTCAGATTTTGTGGGACTTGATTTGCAGCCATTCTATGGGCGAGCCCTTCGGCGACCGCTGTTTTTCCGACTCCTGGACGTGTCCCTCAAGTCCCAGCGCAGCAACCATCCCTCTACCCTGCGGACCATATATCCCTGTTGTATGCGAGTCATCCACTATCACATATCCATTCCTCCTTGGCAGCAGTTCTTCGACAGTGCACGATTTTGTGTAAGGGGCGAATGACACGTCCATGCTACATAGGCTTTCCACCGCAACGAATGTGCATGCTCTCCCATGCCGCGATCATCTCGCTCGTGAAGTAATTTCGCAGCAATCGCTTGAGCGCAGCGACTGAATTGTGTGGAAATTTGATGAGGCTGGAGGAATCTACCGGCGAAGCACCCATCCCATCATGCACAGATGCGTGGATATATTCATCGTATAAAACTATGTTGCCAGGCTGAGGGATAGCGGAGAAGAATGCGAAACCTGGGTTGAATACTAACAACGCCTTTTCAGCGCCGAAGAATCTTTCCGGTCGACTTTCGAGGGGAACATGAGCAGGCGCTGGTGCAAGGAACCGAGAACCAGCTGATCCGAGTATTTGAGGGGCAGTAGAAAGAGCACGTTGGAACGCCGTATGAAGCGTCGATGATGTAGCCAGAGAGAGATGGTCGTTGGATGTAAAATATATGCAGAGGGGAGCACTGGAGAGGCCAAGACAGGAAAACGTCGGCGAATGTGCCATTTTTCTCATGAAGGAGAAGGTGTGAGTTTATCGTTTAAAGACAACATTACTGTACAATAATTACAAGCGGGGCCAGGTGGAATTGACGCGGTCCTGCCGCGCCTGTGACGCGGCTTATGTGACGCGTCACCGTTCATGTCCAAACACCATCTTATCGCCTTGTCCACTGGCCAGATAGCTAAACCAATTGTACCATGGTCACCCGAGTGCTGGTAGTGATACCGCAAACCATTCATGTTCTTGTATCGGCGCTGACAAGCACTGATACCACAAGCAAAGGGCCGAAGCCTGCGTTCTGCTTCCCGTACGACTTCGCGCATCTCACCCATACTAGTGATACCTTGATCTTCTTGCCCAGCGGCCTTGCGGGCTGACCGCTTGTTAGCCAGTAGTGCCTCTACTTGCTCGAGGTCCTTAGGCGGCGCAAAGTTGCAGCTGCCATGGGTCTGTTCCGCCTGTTCACATTATGCATACCATCTAAGAAATCTCTTAAGCTTGAGACCGCACTCGGCTAATCCTTCCAATTGACTCAATGAATGAAGACTTTTGATGGACACCCTCCCATCTACTAGGCCATTCTCAATCACCACGCCCATATTCTCCCTGACATGCTTTTGCTGATTCTTCGAACGTCTTGGGTTCCCACAGGTTCCTTCTCACACTCACACTCAATGGCTTCAGCACTTTCTTCTCTCGCCTCGTACCAGGGATATCTTTTCTTGGTGAGCCTTGAGCGTTGACCTTTCGTATGCATTAACGAAATAACGAGAATCATCGTCAGAGACTGGTGTTTTTCGTATGCGGGCCAAACGTCTGACTTCGCGTGGGGGAACTGGACGTGGGTAAGGTGCTGAAGGACCTTCTGGCTATGTGCAGCGCCTTGCGGAGGTGTGTTGCGAGGTTTGAGAACTTCGTGCTGACTTACAGATACAGGGACTTTCTGTTCCGTTTGCTCAAGATCCGAATCTTCACCCTCCTCTGTGCTTGCAACCTCTTCCATGTGCACTTGTCCAGTTTTATTTGGATCTGGTTTGCCGTGGAGTCGTGTGATTTCACTTGGTCTTGAATCTTGGTGCTGATTGACCTGACGAATTTCAGCGTCATCTTCACTTGGCTTGATCCTCCATAATTCCCTTCATCGAATACGACGTCCCTTGACTCAACTATTCGCCCACTCGATCTATGCAGGCAGGCGTATGCCTTGCAATGCTATGCATATCCGAGGTCGATACATTCGATGGACTTGGCATCGAATTTCTGACGGCGCTCATCGGGTACGTGCACAAATGCCTTGCACCCGAATATCCTTTGTTACTTCGAGTCCAGACGCGGCACCTTCCAGCCCTGCTCTGGCGGTACCCGGCCTTTCCTCTCGATCTCTCAACAATCTTTCTCTATTAGCACGCTTTAACAGATTCTCTACTAGATCTATTAAATCCGTGCATCAGCAGCCTGACTCTCTGTCAGCTCGTCTTCCCTTCTCTCTATCTTGATATAACACTGACGTGCAAAGGCCAACACTCATGCCCATCTTCCTTCGTGGCGCAGCGTGGGAGTGCAAGACAAACAGCTTCGGTGAGTCAGAAGGAACCAAACACTGACTTCCTTCATCTGACTACGGGAGACTAAGTATGTAGTATCTTAATGAAGTTTGCCGGTAGAACTATCTTTCGCGATCGTCTTCGTATTCTCGATGACACCCGAACTTCAAAATCATTTGTGGAGTTGGCGCGAAATCGGCCAGTAGCTGGCGGTAACATAAATGCGTATAACATTGTAATCAAACCTCTACTATCTGCGCAATTCTTTCCATCTCCGGTGAATAAACCACCACCAACACAACCCACGAGTCCGAGATCGACGATTTCGCTCGTTTCGTTCTCACCGTATTCGGCTTCGAGAGACGCAAACCAACCGTATGCATCAGACACCCCATCCCACTGTCGATCTGTGGTGAGAAGAACTAGATGTCTGCTTGGTGGATTTATCTACAGGGATGGTCCAGATGGTTGAAGAACCAAAATAACGAGGAATACTCAAAGTCCTGAACTACAGGCCATCTCGGCATTTTAGCTCAATCACAGCAATCGACAACGCGTGGGCCTTGTCCCACTTGACGAGATGACCTTACCCTGCATCACAATGGTGGGAACGCGCCTCATCTTCTACCTCGTTCCCGTTACCAAAGAACTGAGTAACGCTATCGTCAATGGAGCATACCCGCCGTCTGGGATAAAGGATCGAGAACCCGGCATATAGGATGCAGGCATTACAACATTATGTTGCGTTCAGGACCCTTGCCAAGAGCTATTGGGAGGTGTTTTTTTTTCGTTCAATACCCTTATGTTTCATGTCGCCTTTGATCGTAAACTCTGTCCTGTTTTCCAAATTTTCACGTACAACGGCATGCAATAGATCCTCCTTCTCCCACCCAGGGTTTTTCTGTAATATAACAAAGCCCTCTAGAACATGCGCATACGGGATGAATTTCTCCGTCGCCAACTCCGCGCGCTCTGTCGTCCCAAGTCGTACAGGCGTCTGGAAGCCTGATATAGTGCGTGGTTTGCCAGCTTGGTCAACGACGTCCACGGCCTATGTGGCAAATAAGGATAAGCTACGCGCGACATGAAAGAGGAAAGCTGTGAACTCACCTGACCGACGCGAACAGTGACGGGTTTGCTGTCGAGATTCTCATCGAGCGTGATGAGGAAGCGAGGGTACATTGCAGTCACAAGGAAGTACAGCATCCAATGGTACTTGTCGAGCACAACTATATGCGCTCGTCAGAATCTCCTTGCATGAATCAGAGCGGGAGGACTCACAGGCTTTAGCATCCGTAAACGCCATGATCGTCGCTAGCAAACCCGCAATAGCCGGTCGACTCATGATGTTCCTGTCCGAGAAGAAAGGATTGATCCCGATCGTGCCCTTGCCCATGTGCACGAGACCTTGCGCGATGCGGACCATGAACAAGCAGTCAGGCTCCTTGTAGTAGTACCCCGCGAGCTGGCGGAGCATCTGTGCGAGCCGTGCATTGTTCGTGCCTGCACCGACGAGGCCCATTGCAAAGATAGCGTTGAGTGCGACCGCGAGGTCGTGGTTGTGGCTGTATTTTGAGAGCGTGTCGAGGACGGGGAGCTGCGGATTTGAGGCGCTGATGAGGCCAAGGGCAAGGGGGACAGATTTGCGGATGATGGGATCACCGTAGTGCATCTGAGAACGATACTTGTTAGTCAGACGACTGGATATTATTTCCGCCAAAGAGTTATACCAAGTGGTTGAATTGCCTCATGGACATTTCGGCACCAATATCCTCTCCCATAGCGATCATTGCAATACCAAGAACGGCGAATGATTGGAATGTATCGTCGGGTTTCTTGTCCTCTTTCTTCTCATCCTTGTTCTCGTCCTTCTTCCCCTCCGCACTCTCAGCTTGCTCCTTCTCCTTGAGGGCATCGAGGTGCTCGCCGCACAAGTGCAGCAATCTCTGCACCCGCAGGACGTTCCCGGTGGCAACAAAGGAGCAAACCTCCACAAGAATCTGTGCCTGCCTTGATATCGGGTGCTGAATAGCCTTCAGCGTCTCGAGCGTGGCATCAGAAGCATCCTGCAAGCCTGCGACTCCGACTCAACACGTCTCCCAGCTCGAAAAAAAACTACGAGAACGTACCAACGTAAAGCAGTGCCAACCCCAACGCCATGAATCGTCCCCACTTCTCGTCCAGAGCCTTATCACCTCTCTCCATTAGCGTCTGCAAGATCATGCTCGTAATCTCCCCGTTTCCACTGCCTACGAACACGAATCCCAGTGCAAGCGCGCTGAGTGCAGCGATCTCCATCGACACGCCGTCATCTGCAACCGCAGGAAGGAGAAGAGTGAGTAAGTCCTCGCGGTGGGAGCCTGCGTATGCTACACCGAGTCCCATGATTGCAGCTACTTTGAGTGGGACAGATTTGTTCTCCACGTGTTCTCCTAGCAGCGCGAGGGCGGCGTCTGCTTCCGTGCGCACACCTGCATTTAGCAGGCCAGTAGCGAAAAATGCACCAGCCTAAATAATTAATAGGGATGCACGGTGATACAGAGTAAATAGTACCTTGATCTACTCTTCAGGGGAGTATGTATATCTGTCGATGTGGCTGAGACCAACGTCCGTGTCCCAGAGGAGACCGAGTCCAAGACTGGCCGCAGCGCTCATCATGCCTAGAACAAGGTTGTCAGTATACCGGCTTCACGAACCGGTCAAATAGTTACCGTGGTCTTTGTTCTTGTAAACCCAGCTGTTACCCTCCTCGGCTTCCACCATCAGTTTGTCGTTACCAAAACCGGCGTTAACGAACGCATTGACAAATGTGCCTGCAAGGTTAGCACGTGCCGAGTCGACATTTGCGGACAGCCCTGATCCTGATCATGGTTCAGAAACAAACAAAAAGTAGCTTCAAAGAGTGGAACGTACTGGTAGTTTCAAGATGATTCTTGTAGACATCTTCAAGGCTCTTCTGATCTGCAATGCCCACCTCTTTTCCGAACTCCTTGAAATGTCTACTGAGCTGTGTGTTTCTCAGGCAGTCTAGGATGTCTTCTGGGAATTCATCTTCTGCGTCTGCGTCTTCTGAAGCAGGCGCTTTCAGCCATTCGATGGGAATTTGTGCACGCGCAAGAAGGAAAGCAAGCTGCTTCTTCATTATCCTGAGCAGATATGAGTAAATGACAATGCGCGTGTGACGCGACTTACGGGTTGCCAGAGGCGTTGAAGTCTTCTCGGATGAGCGCAGTATCATTAAGGTGGATCGCAACGCCGAGAGCTTCGGGGAATTTGGAGAATTGGAGGTAGATCTTGTGTATCGTGCGCAAGAAAGTGACATCGTCAGGAGGGAGGAACATAACACATCTACAAAAGAAGTTTGAGAAACGAGAGTATGTGCAAGAAGGCAAACATACCGATCCATGTACGCACACACACGACCGAACGTGTTTGCGTCCACGAGACTTGCTATCCGGTCAACAATCTCGAGCTCCACGAACAAGTCTACGGCGTCTGGCTCGGCGTTGTGCCCTAGGAAGAACGTAGCGCATTCTACGCCGAGGTTGTGTAAGTCTTCGATGGTGCCAGGGACTGGAGCAGACTTTGATTCAGACGCGTCTGACTCAGCCTCTGGTGCTGGTAGGGGGACTGCTTCTTCACCCTCTTGACGGATGGTATACTCCTCTCCTAGTTCAGCAGCAAGATGACAAACGTATTCATGCCCCCAAGAACCAGGTTCAGATATTTTGGATGTAGGAGGGAGGAGAGATGCAGAAAGAAGGCGATAGCGGAGGGTTCCTCGTGGTTCAGTATCGGAGTAGGTCATAGCGAGGACAGAGAGAATATCAGCGAATAGACTCTACGTGATGGTAAGTCAGCGTCATACAGAAAGACTGTCCTCCTACCTTGTTTTCAGATGCAGGCCATGTTTCGAACAGCTCCTGCAGGCTGGGGTAATGTGGGCGTAGAAACTTGAGTGGTTTCGGAACGGAAGTCATGGACGACGTGGATGTTCTTATGAGTGTCCGGAGGGTTTCGAGAGCAGGACGGTAGAGATCCGTGTTTAATTCCTGCTACCAATTCAATTACTTGTT
>MU179413.1:38759-48868 GCA_016767475.1 Suillus weaverae | reverse complement strand
TCATGCCCCCAAGAACCAGGTTCAGATATTTTGGATGTAGGAGGGAGGAGAGATGCAGAAAGAAGGCGATAGCGGAGGGTTCCTCACGGTTCAGTATAAGAGTAGGTCATAGCGAGAACAGAGAGAATATCGGCAAATAGACTCTACGTGATGGTAAATCAGTGTCATACAGAAAGACTTTCCTCCACCTGCAGGCTGGGATAATGTGGGCGTAGAAACTTGAGTGGTTTCGGAACGGAAGTCATGGACGACGTGGATGTTCTTATGAGTGTCCGGAGGGTTTCGAGAGCAGGACGGTAGAGATCCGTGTTTAATTCCTGCTACCAATTCAATTACTTGTTCTACCTTGATCATCAGTGGCACGCACCTTCAACCGTTCAATGAGCATCTCCAGCTCAGATTTGAGCTGTGCGTCCTCTTCCGACTAGCAAACATCAAGTCAAGCTGATGCTAATGAGATTAGCACTCACTAGTTCCTCATCCTCGTCCTTTACTCCGTTCGCTTTGGTGTCTAGCTTCTTGTGCTCTTCTTTCTTCTTCTCCCTTGGATCCTGTGATGGAACTGCAATCTCTGCTGCTGGTCGAAGTTCTGCCATGGCTCGTGGATATCTCTAAGATGGAAAAGCTAAAACAGTTAGACTCGGAGAAACATAAGTATGCTGAGGTAGGTGCTAAGGGCAGCTTCGCCATGACCAATTTTCCAGTCACGGTGCGAAATAATTGGGAAGGATAGAATCCGATAGATCATCGCCTGGCACGAAGAAATTGCCATCCAAACCATTAAAGCCCACTCCAATCGAATGTCCTCAGTGGACTTCTCTCCGGATGGTACGGTGCTTGCCACTGGCTCATACGACCGAACGACAAAGCTCTGGTGCGCCCAATCATGGGAACTGCAAGAAAATACAATTGAGGGTAACAGCTGGGTCCGCTGCATTCGGTATTCGCCCTCTGGCACACTTCTTGCCATTGCAACCGATCGCAATATCCAAATTTACCACTTAGCTGGCACAAGTGTCGCAACCTTCAAGGGTCACAAATCATGGAATTTGTCACTTACATCATTACATGGACGCCAGATGGCACACGCCTTCTCGGGGGGCGTCGATTCCTCCGTAAGGGAGTGGGATACATCGACCTGGAAGGAGGTCGGTCATCCATGGGAAGGCAATACTGGCAGTATCAACACCATTGCCATCCATCCTTCTGGCACGCTCGTCGCATCTGCATCTGAAGACAAGCATGTGCGTCTTTGGCGGCTCTCAGATCGAAAAACCATCGCCACCTTCCAGCACTCATCATCCACGAAATGTGTCATATTCTCTGTGGATGGTGGACACATCTTCGGTGGAGGTTTTGACAAGATGATCTTACAGTGGCCAGTACCTAAGGGCACTCATCCAAAGGCGAGTTTCCATCCTTCCTTGACTCTCATAACGCGATCTTCATGTAGATCCTTGCCATCACAACAGCCCGCAATGCATGTATTGACAGGGACTTGTCTACCGCTGAAGAGCTACTCATGCTAGATATCTTCGCTGATGCCAACGACTATATTTCATATGCACATCGCTCATTTGTCATGGCGCGAAAACATGACTGGGACCACGCCCTTCAGGATGCAATTAAGGTGAGACCAACTTACCCATCATTTACTCCTCGCGAAAGACGCTAACTTTCATCCGTGACATAGTCCATCAGCATCCAGCCCTCATTGACAGGCCACATCTCCAAGGGCATTGCCCTCTGTGGAAAAGGTCATGTCCGGGATGCGAGGGCAGCATTCATCGTCGCATTCATGTTCACAAACCAAGATTCAGAAACCGTCCATTTCCTTATCTTGATCATGGTATGTTTAATTCATTCCGCATACACTGTGCTTCATTGTATATTTCAGGCTATCGCCCTCTTCAATGCATATCAACACGAGGAGGCGATGTTGCTCGTCAAAGAACTGGTCGACGCTTGTCCAAATACCGATACTCGCGCGTGTCATGCGGTGGTAAGTGTCATACGGCTACGCTCGGTCATCAACACTGATCTTCGCGCATGAGGCATATCTACGTGTTCAGCGAGGAATAAGTGCCTTCAATGGCGCGCATCACGATGAAGCTGTTGATCACTTCACTGCCGCTATCAACTCCAGCGCTTTCTCATTGAAATTCAAGCTAGACATTCATTTAATATATGAGGATTTGGTGGTGGTATGTTGACATGGTGCATTTGAAAATGTTTTCATCACTGATTGCTTGCCCAGCTCTTTGGCTGGGATCTCGAGTCCTTCTGGCTTACTACATATCAGAAACGGTGCCAAGCTTTTCTTTCGGGAGGCAAAGTTGAAGAAGCCCTCAAAGCACACGAATTCATGATGGACACCATCGACAAAACCACGAAGGCCAGCTGCCTTGATTGGTCCAATGGCAAGTTCTCAGTGTTGTTAGCGGGACTATCATACCCACCCGCATTTCACTCAGAGTTCAAGAAACAATGTAGTGCGCTCGCTGCGCACAATGACCGTGTTCTTGGCGTATGTACTCCTTTCCTCAACCACTTTTGCTACTCATCACTGTGCAGGCCGAGATTCCTGGGCAAGGTCAGGATGGTTACGATGCAGAACCCAACTTTTCCCGGGGAATGCAAGAAGTGAGTGCAACAGTGCGGTGTATTTTCCGTTTCTCATACTTTCATTAAAGCACCCTCGAACACAACCTCAGCAGCACCTGGGGCATTTGAAGAGATTCAAGCGCGCTGTGACAAGAAGCCCTCCTACTGTTCATCCACCCGCACCCGCACCTCCCACCGTCTCACCACCAGCCTCTACCTTCAAAACCCTCGTACGACACCTCTTTACCCGGCCGCCCGATCGTGCAATGCCGCCTGTAGTTGACGTTCCTTTCGCGAAGGGCAGGGAGGTGTGCCTGGTCAAATTCTATCACTGTATCTTGGGTGTCTGATACGTAAATATACAGCGTAATATTGCTGCGCAATCTCCTAGCAATAATCCAGACATTGTACGTGATGAAGACATTGATCTTTCCCAATCGGACTCCAATACACGACAGCGACCGGCAGACACTGACAGGAGTCGAAGCTAAATACTACGGCCCCTTTATCAAAGCCACTGACATCGCGCTTGCTTGCCTTGAAGAGACCAAAGTTGACGGAATGTGTGCTGCTGTCTCCACGGTGGACATGATCTGTCAGCAGAACGATATGCCCATGCGCCAAACCCACCAGACCGTGACATCGACGAGGAAGCCCGACCTCGTCATTCTTCCTTTTAACAGCGCATGCGCTGCCTTCGAGACAAATAACAAGGACGCCGAGAAGGACGCCAAGAAGCGCGACGGGAAGCGCAAGGTTCACATGGACAAGAATGCAATAGAATCGCCGAAAAACCTCCCCTGGAAAGATATATTCTAGCTTGCATCGAGGTCAAGAGAAAGAAGAAATCGGGCACAGCGCCGCCGCCCTCTTCCTATAAAGTGAAAGACTATGTCCCTACCAAGCCAGAATATCTGCCGGTGGATCATCCCAAGGTTGAAGACCCGGCACAATAACATGTCTCATCGGTATGGTTGATTATAATGTACTGGACATTGTATGCGTAGCACCAACTACACATCATAGTTCACAAGAATTGCAACCCATTTCATGCTGTAACCGCTGGTTGTTGAACAAGACCCTTCTCAGCCAGGTGCTGCACAATAGTCTCCACCTGCCAATCAAATCAGTTTGAGGATTATCTGAGGGGACTCCCGGAACGTACATTTGCCGCTGTCATGCGAATTTACAAGTCCCACCGCTTAGTGAACGGAGCACCAGTGTCCTCGTTTGTTTGCTCTACATCACCAAGACCACCTGCTTTGCCTTGAGCGTCATCTTCCTCTCTTGCTGCATCGAACTAGATGAGCTTATCAACTTGATCAATCGACCCTTTCAGACGTCCTTGCTCTATCATTTTTCGTGCCATTGTCTCTGCGGCTCCAGGTGCTAGATCGAGGAGAGCACCGAGACCTCTAAAAGTGATGTTGTTATATATTTTTGAGCTGGCCAACAGGTTATGTTCCATCACCGCTCGATCAAGAACGGTTGATGGCCCCCTGCGAGTGCTTGTCGACGGTTCGGCGGAGTCATCATCGTCAATAGTCGAGGCAAGCTGATCATTGGAAGAAATAGCAATATTTGCTAATTGATGAGGCCGAAGGCGCTCCTCGAAGGTTCTGATTTCAGCTGGGCAGAGGATGTGATCGAGGAACATCTTAGACCAGATGTTGTACGAAGTTAGGTCAACCGAACGCTCGTCTCTATACAGTGAAGCAAGCAAGCGCGACCTGTTTGGACCGGCTGAGGCCAAAACCGCGCAAGTCACTGCTACCGACCTAGTGTTGTCAGTAGGATATAAATATCATTAGACGCGACCTACAACATCTCCTTTCTTTCTTCTTCGTCGATCTCGGCAAGCCAGCTCAGCTCGTGATAGCGCATTGCAGCCTCGAGGAACTTGCGTGCATAGTCACTGATTCTGGCTTGGCAGAGCTTGAACTGAAGTTGTGTCTCTCGGTCTGATGTGGGGAAGCAGCGTGATTGTAGTAAGTCTCCGCCTGAAAAGGATCCTCGTCCCCTAGGAGACTAGTAGAGTAGCCTGACTATCCGGATATTCACACGGAACTTTTCCTCGTCTGGTAGTGACCTGCCACGGACTCATAGATGAGGGGGGCACTAGATGCAATAGAGCGAGTGTCAACCAATCATAGCACGAGCGTGCATGAGATAGATACCATCCTCACTGGAAGAAGTATTGGCTCCGAAGGTGAAGACGGCAACGGCCAAATCACCGTCAGGAAGTGCAATGTAACCATTGTATTTCCAGAAATGCTTATATATTGTCGTATTGAGATCAAGAAGCGTTTTGAATACCAACCAAACCATGAAAAGTGCAGGTTGTAGCCATAGTGCGAAAAGGAAAAGATAAACGGCAGAGATTAGCAGATGATAGCACTTGAACGTTGACGGCGAAGGTGATAGGAGAAGCAAGCATGCGTCAGCGCTGCACAGCATGACGACGTGGACACAATTGACACCGAGCCGACGGCTGTTCGTGCTTATATATGTTAGATGACATAATTGCAATTGTGAATTTGAAGACCGAACGTAGGAGAGATCAAACTCGAATTCACCTTTTCACCAGAAATCTATCGATTGCAAACAACAGTATGAAATGCGTTCTATACAATCTCCCAAGCCATGAGCACAAAAACAGGGGGGGGGGGAGATCCGCGATGTGCTATTGAGGTGAGGTTCGTATTATGTATGTTCTAATAGTCTTCATTTTACAACAGCGCGATCACGCGCGACACTCATTGCATCTTCCCCAACACCCTCGGCTGATTCAAATCCGCAATGTTGATGAAGATATCATCAGCAGGGTGTCTGTAGACCGGCGCACGGAGCCTCTTTTGGTCGAGGTGGTGTCCGATGAAGCCGATGCTGCGCCCGAGAACGAAGAGACCGTTGAGGGTCCCGATCTTGATGTATTCGTTGGCTTCTTCGGGGGTGAAGGCGCCGCTGTCGCGCAGGAGGTCGACAAAGGAGACAGCGATGCAGCCATCGACGTTGAGGATGAGCTTTAGTTTTTGTTTTGGTGAGAATGGAAGGACGTACAGTATCTTTCTTGCTCGTGGTTACTTTCTCAGCGGCAAGCGCGTGGTCAAGAAGAGAATGGGTTGGGAAGTTCTTCCTCACGTATTCCTTGACGAGCTCCACACGGAGATCAGGGTTGTTCACCGATTTGATCTTGTGGCCGATACCAGAGACTGGTGGTCACGTGAGTCAGTCTCAACATCACAACAGACGAAAAGAGAGAAACACGCACTGAGCTTGTTCGCCCTCCTGGAATTATCCACAAACTCCCTTGGCGTCAAGTCCATATCTCTAGCCCCACTGAACATACTAGCAGCCTCATCAAGCGCCCCACCGAACCGACTCCCAATCGTCAATAAGCCACACGCCAAACTCGAGATGAGGTTCTTGCCTGCACGGGTAGCGACGATGGTGTTCATAGCACCACTGACGGCTGGACCGTGGTCTGCAGTAAGCATTAACACCATCTCGATGAACTTGGTCGCCCATGGGGGAAGACGGCGCTTGAACCAGAGGAGAGAGACGACTCCCCCAAGGCCGATATCTTCTCTGAAGACATCAGAGATGCGCATGCCTGCATAGAACAGCTCCAGCCCACGCTCGTCAGAGATCGTACTGATAAACGCAGCCAGCTTCCTGATAATCCCAGCTCCTGCGCCCATTTGTAGTCCATGGGTATCACAGACGGCTCGACGTCTTTAGTGGGGAGGATAACGCCCTGCGCGACGAGCGCCTCGCAGGTGTTTTTCAGAGCAGCAGGGAGCTCCTCGAAAGTGGTGGGCACGGTAAAGCCGGCTTCGCGCATAGCCCTGTTCTTGGCATCTGCAGTCTTGCTATCGCTGTTCGCCATAATTCCTGCGTGTCCGAACTGCACCGGATCCGTAGTGAACATGCTCGCGCAGGTCCCGATGGTACATGCAACGATGGGTTTCTTGATCTGGCCGGACTTGACGGCTTCGATGACACGGTATTCTTCGACGCCGCCTACTTCACCGAGGAGGACGAGCATTTTACATGCGGGGTCAGCTTCGTAGCGTTGGAGGTGGTCGATGAAGGTCGAGCCGGTAGCGGTCATCACCGATGGCGATACCTTCATAGGTACCGTTTGTGACGAGGCTGAGGATGTTGTTGAGCTCGTTGGACATGCCACCGGATTTGGAGACGTAGCCGACGCTGCCTGGGCGGCAGAGCTTGGAGGCGATGATGTTGTCCATCATACTGCGAAAGGATGGTCATGTCAGAAGGGAGAAACAGCATGCAAGGAACGAACGCACCCTCCAGAATTGCCGATCCTGAAGCAACCAGGCTTGATCCCACCAACAGTAGCAGAGTCGATAATCAACATGTCCCTCATCTTTGCCTTCCACAGAATCTCCCTCGCCTGGCGTTCTGGCACACCCTCGGCAGCAATCAACACAATAGCCTTGATACTCCCATAACCCAAACACTCCATCGTACTGTCGTCAACACTCCTGCTCGATACAAAGTTGACGACAACATCGACGTCGGGGTGCTTCCTGACGGCTTCTTCAAGAGAGGTGTAAAAAGGGAGAAGCGTCTCGCGTGTGCCCCAGTAGAATTTCTGGATGTGGTGACCACCAAAGGGGTAGATCATAGCTGCCACAGAGGGACGCGCGCGTTTACAGCTGTAATCAAAGTCCAATATTCCCTGGATGACGTGTGGTTGAAGGCCATAGACGAAGCTGCGGGTGTCTTCGTCGAATGGTCTGTATGTGGGCCTTGAGCCTTTGGTACCGTCCAGAGAATCGAAGTGGACGACAACGTCGTTGGGCTGGGTGCGTTCGCCGTCTACGTGGATGGTCCCGACTTCACTGGCCCCGGGCTCGGGTGTTGTAGGTGAGATCTTGGGGGAGCCGGGTGCGGTGGCGGGCATGCTGGTGGGTGCTGTTGCGCTTGTTGAGGATTTGATGCCGAGGGCAAGGGGCACGATTTCAGTGATGTGGGTGTCGGGGCCAAAGACATGGATGGGGATGCCGAGGGATTCATCTGTGTTTGTGTTAGTGTATGCGCGTATATAGGTACTTGGTGAGACGAACCGAGTAGACGCATGGCTTTGAGACCTTCTTGCCAGTTAGGACCACCACGACGGACGTAAATCTTGGCCTTGTGTGCGATGAGTTGGGTTTTGTATGTTGTGAGTGCGCGGATGATGCCCTTGAAGGTTGCAGCGACGTTGGTGAAGTTTGCGACACCACCACCGATGATGAGGATCTTGCCATCAGAGCGGGGAGGTGGGCACGTGAGGAGGTCGACTAGATGACGATTAGCGAGATGTGACTGAAGTGATGAGATACGTAAGGATCGTCTTGGCGTATTCGAAAGTCTGACCCTCGCTTGGGGCACCAGAGTATTCACCGTAGTTGGCGAGTTCGTGTGCGAAGCCTGCTGCTGCGATGGCGTCGCTGTAGACGACAGATGCACCACCACCTGCAACCATTGTCCAGACACGACCGATGGGGTTGAGGACGGTGAGCTTAAGAGAAGCACCGGTTGAAGCGCCGAGTTTTTGGATGTATGCTATGTAAAGTGAGTACGATATGATGATAACTGCGATCGAACGCACCTTCTTCCTTTGTGAGATATCTACCGAATGGAGCGGGCCAAGCCATGGGTGGAGCACAGTCAGCGTTTACCTTTGAGCCAGTTGTAGATGCAACTGGAGCGGCCTCGTAAACTGTCAAGTTTCATGTGACAGCCCACTTTGGACCGCAGATGCTCTTGGCGGTCTAGTCGATAGAGAAAATCAGCTAGCTGCCTTAGAATGAGGCACATTGATCTAACCTTGAGTAGTCGTGTAGTAGTCCGAGTTAAAGTTGATGGCATGAACCTCGAGCGGCAGCGTTGCGTTCATATCAGTGTATCATATTAGCATCTACAAGACAAGGCTAACCAGCCGTGCAGGTGAGCTGCAACGCCACAGACAGAAGCTCTGTTTTGAACCGGTCAACCGTAGCTTCCATGCTGTGATTAAGAATATCGAGGTCCGTTTCATCGGAGAGCTTGAGAAGATCTGCAACAGCCTCCATCGAAATCAATGAGCGCATGAATGAATTTGGACACAAAACCCACCTTGCGCGACCTTGGCTACTTGCGGAGAGAGTCTAGACAGCGTCCCTGAATCGAGAACCAGAAAATATCACGTGTTGTCATCACGTGACTGTTTGAATGAGATTGCCTGTTGACAATTGTGTTCGAACTTCGAAACCCTTGTCAACTTGCCATGTCTTTAAAAATCAAAGCAACCGTTAGCCGTCTCACAACTAACTTCCTTCGGCGATTAGGAATGTCCGAGTTAGAGCCTCCCGAATCTCTCCCTTACCTCAACTTTGGAAGGCGCCTAACTTTTCAATCAATACCTGTCGATCTTTATAAAGACCACATTGTACGATATATCTCGGATAGAGATGGAGAGAATACCTACATGAAATGCTTGTTGCTCCGCGTGGAGCATTACAAGTGCTCACAAACCGTAAAGCACGAGTTCCTCGTGCTATATTTTACGCATTGGAATAGCTCCTCTGACACAGCTGTTATCTGCGCCGACCGCTCTGTCGAGGCCGCTGCCGCAGAATCATCTGGACTACTCACCCCATCGTCATCAGAAAATGTTGCACAGGATTTGGTTACAGTGATTGGCGGTGCCATGGCCACGGATACCACGCAATATCTACGGTTTAAATTCAAATCATTCAAACGAATTTCTTCGCTGTCATTTTCTTCCGACCATCCCACTGCATTGCAGGTTTCAATCCTGTTGGATCTAGTAAACAAGCAGGACACCAACTATCATATCTTTCGGGCGCAGTGCTATTGGTTCTGTGATGTTGTCTGCAGGAGCTTGGAAAGACTTTTCCAGGGAGTGGAGGAATTGCATGGACCTGACACCCGCGGGCACCTTGGACTCATCCCGGTAGTGCGAACATCTGAGGGGGATGTTGATGGTGTATGTAAAGGATACCCGATAGCTTTGCAACAAGCAATGGAGCAGGTGAACCAGCTGCAAATTCAGCGTGCGGCTACACGCGCACAGGTATACATTTTCAGCAGATACGGGCTTCATTGACTTATGGTATTTGTGCTTGCAGATTTGGGAAGAGGGCGGCGCCTCGGCGCAGCTCAAAATCAACGAGCAGCAGCGCCAAATCGCGGAGCGCGATCGTCAACTTGAGGAGGTACGCATTTTCAGCAGATACGATTTTCTTTCATTGATGGCACTTGTCTTTGCAGATTCGCGCTGAGCAGCAGCGTCAAAACGCGGAGCGTGATCATCAAATTATGGAGGTACACATCTTCAGCAGATACATTTTACTTTGATTGATAATACTTGTCCTTGCAGATTCGCGCCGAGCAGCAGCGTCAAATTGAGGAGGTACACATCTTCAGCAGATCCGGTTTTCTTTGATTGATAGTACTCGTCCTCGCAGATTCGGGAACAAGAGCGCGCC